>JAPYZB010002030.1:0-12933 GCA_030522745.1 Eupelmus kiefferi | reverse complement strand
TGAGCACTTTGCAAAATTTATAGAAAAAATGTTTTTATTCAACGGAATTGGTTTTGTTCCTTCATTAGTATTTAGCTAAAGCTCTTGCTTTCGATAGATACCCATACATCCGAAAAATATGCTCTTGGTCAAAAGTTATGAGCAAAAAACAAAAGGGTGCCCACAACCGAACCCTTTCCTCTATACATAAAAGACGCGCTATTTCTATCCGTAACAGCAATAATAATTAAAAAATTGTACAACTGTTTTGTAGAAAAGTGATACCATATCTTACTTATATTATTTTGAGTAATCTATTATGTAGTTTTTGTAATTTGATTTTTGTTAACTACTTCTCAAGCAATTATTTCATAACTGATTTAATACTATGAAAAAGCATAATTTATTTTCAATGTTTTATTTATAGTTTATAAAAACTTAAAATTAAATATTTCCTTTTATTAATAATATAATATTGAATGCTAATACAAGTAGACGAATTAGTTTATTTTTAAGCTATGCGAAATGATAAACGCATACATACCCTAAAATTCAGTAAAAGGAGAATATGAAAATATCATCATATCAAAAACAGACCGTCCATAATCGCCTCTTTACCATTAATACATATACTAATAAGTCAAAATGTATCAATTTTCATATTGAATATTACTCACCGTATTTTGATTAGAAATGATAGAAACCAGCGCCTGTAGATACCGAGTCTTTGATTTTCAGATTTTACAAGCAATACGATCGAAAAAGCTCCAACTTTCAGGCATACCTGTATATTGATGTTTCAGAGCCGCGTTCGGAAGCCATTTTTTAAAATCTCATAGTGATTTACAACATTGATACTATTCGCAATTGCCAAATTCATAACTACACAATCTTGATGACACTGGCAATCACTTTCATAAATTTAAAGTCGCGCTTTAATAGCTCCCCTCTTCTGTCCCGTGATAGCAGGTATTTACGTGATTGGCGAACTTACCGACTATACACATGCGCAGGAGAATCCGCCTTCGCGTTAAAAGCTTCCGTGACGCGGGGGCGAGGTGCCCTGTCAGTCAAACCTGTTATCGAACCATCGGAGCGCCGACTTTGTTGCACCGATGCACCGGCTTACGGGCATATTATTAGTTTCAGCAGGACGCTGACTTGGCGAGCGGCGCGTGAGCTGCTTCGCGGATATATAGAAAACTGGCGCGTTTCGAAGAACGAGAAAAAATGTCCGGCTCCATCGAGATCCCCTTGAGGGACACGGACGAGGTGAGCTTTTTTTCATGTTGGAGGTGCACGTTTAGATAAGCCGATGCTTTCGAGTTACTGGGCTAGTGTTTACATTTGCTGGGTGTAAACAAACTACCTAACCTCTCAAAGTTTATTTGGTTCAGATATATGTGTTTCTGCTAGTGTTCGAATTTTTACGTAAAAAGCGTCTGAAAAAGTTTATGGTTTTTTATTTTAGTGTTTTTTTTTTTTTAAGAAATACCCATTGAAAGGTTTTAATGTGATTCTATTAAACAATTGGTTTTTTAAGTAAAATATATAGTGTTACCGTATTCCTGTAATACAAATTTTGATATATTTTTAGTTTTCTTAAAAGTCAAGATTATTAAATATTAAATTTTTGAGAAAGTATGAATTATTTTAATTTTTTATTAATATTTTTGTTATAATTGGAATGATTAAATTAGTTAGGAAAAGTAAATGTTCAAAGTATAATTACTGTAAAAGTAACTAATATTGTAAATAATAATTACAAAAGGTTATATAGTTAATAAGATTTTTATTGATTCTTTTATCATGTAGGTAATAGAGTTGTGCTTAGATCAACTTCCTGATGGAGATGAAGTACTTGGGATCTTACGTCAAGAACATGCACAACTTCATATCTGGGTCAATTTGGCCGTAAGTATTCTTATATCTACCAAACGTATATAATTATTTATATTTCCTTAAAATCTAGAGTTTTTATTAATTTTATTATTTTATATCAGCTTGAATACTATAAACAAGAGAAGATCGAAGATTTTATCAAGATTCTGGAATCATCGAGAATTGATGCAAATACAGATTACAGAGATTATGAAAAAGATCAAATGCAAGCCTTGGACATGTTGGCTGCTTACTATGTTCGAAAAGCAAATCAAGAAAAGAATAAAGACAAAAAGAGAGATCTATTTACAAAAGCAACTCTTTTGTATACCACAGCAGATAAAATTATTATGTATGATCAGGTAAATGAAGGACATTTCTTAAAATAATTATTTTAAAACTTTAATTCATATTTTTTTTTTCAATGAATACTGTTTTGCATTTAGAATCACTTGCTTGGAAGAGCATACTTCTGTTTATTGGAAGGTGATAAGATGGATCAGGCTGATGCTCAATTTAACTTTGTTTTGAATCAGTCTCCTAGCAATATACCATCTTTACTTGGTAAAGCATGTATCGCTTTTAATAAAAAGGATTATCGTGGTGCTCTAACATTTTACAGAAAAGCACTTAGAACAAATCCAAATTGCCCTGCAGCAGTCAGAGTTGGAATGGGACATTGTTTCATGAAATTAAATAATCACGAGAAAGCTCGTTTGGCTTATGAAAGAGCTTTGCATTTAGATAGTCAGTCTGTTGGAGCTTTAGTGGGTTTAGCCATTTTAAAGTTAAATGAGCAAAATCCAGACAGTATCAGAGCTGGTGTTCAAATGTTGTCAAAAGCTTATACAATAGATTCAACAAATCCAATGGTTCTTAATCATTTGGCCAATCATTTCTTTTTCAAAAAGGATTACAACAAGGTTCAACATTTGGCTTTGCATGCATTTCACAATACTGAAAATGAATCCATGCGTGCTGAAAGTTGCTATCAATTAGCAAGATCATTTCATGTCCAGGTATTTTTCTATAATTTATTTGTATTTACTTTTAATAATTAATCTATCATTTAATGATATATTATTATAAAAAAAGTATATTTAAATTCTGATAAACTTTCTTTAATATTTTGATTAATTTAATGTATAATAGTTATAAATTTTTTAGGGTGATTATGATCAAGCCTTTCAATATTATTATCAAGCAACTCAATTTGCTTCTCCTGTTTTTGTATTGCCACATTATGGATTGGGACAAATGTACATGTATCGTGGAGACAATGAAAACGTAAATATTTTATCCATAATATTTTTAAAAAAGTTTATTCATACTATAAATCTATTAATTATATTGTTATAGGCTGCACAGTGTTTTGAAAAAGTTCTCAAAGCTCAACCTGATAATTACGAAACAATGAAAATTCTAGGTTCATTATATGCTAATTCCACTTCACAATCCAAAAGGGATATTGCAAAGAATCATCTTCGAAAAGTAACTGAACATTATCCAGATGACGTTGAAGCTTGGATAGAGCTTGCTCAAATCTTAGAGCAGAGTGATTTGCAAGCTTCGCTCAATGCTTATGGCACAGCAACTAGAATATTGAATGAAAAGGTACAAGCAGATATACCACCAGAAATTTTAAATAATGTTGGTGCTCTCCATTACAGGTATAAAATACCTTCAATCACTTTTTATGAAATATCGTTTTGAAAATGCAACACAATACTTTATTTTTAGACTTGGAAATCTCGACGAGTCCCGCGTGAAGATGATGGAGTCGCTGGAGCGATCGAAAGCTGATGCCGAGCACGATCCAAGCTATTACAACTCGATAGCAGTGACAACAACTTACAATTTGGCTCGAGTTTACGAGGCTCACTGCCTGTTTGATAAGGCTGAAAAATTGTACAAAGACGTCTTGAAAGAGCATCCCAACTACATCGACTGTTACTTACGGTTGGGTTGCATGGCCCGTGATAAAGGTCAGATTTACGAGGCATCCGATTGGTTTAAGGACGCTCTGCGAATTGACAACGAGCATCCGGATGCCTGGTCGCTTCTCGGGAATTTACATTTAGCCAAACAGGAATGGGGACCTGGCCAGAAGAAGTTCGAAAGGATTCTCAAGAATCCTGCGACAAACAACGATGCCTATTCGCTCATCGCGCTTGGTAATATCTGGTTGCAGACACTTCACCAAAGCGGCAAGGACAAGGAGAGGGAAAAGAGACATCAAGACAGGGCTTTAGCAATGTATAAACAGGTACTTTTTAATTACAAACTTATTTTGTTAATTTATAATTATGGTTTAAAGTTGAATTTTATTGTACGTTCTATTTCTTTTACAGGTTTTGAGAAATGATCCAAAGAATATTTGGGCAACAAATGGAATCGGTTGTGTTTTGGCCCATAAAGGATATATAAATGAAGCTCGAGATATTTTTGCTCAAGTCCGTGAAGCCACTGCTGAATTTCCTGATGTGTGGTTAAATATATCACACATTTACGTTGAACAAAAACAGCACGTTAGTGCCATTCAAATGGTATGTAGATCTTTTATATACGATAAAAATTAATAATGAAATAAATTTTTGTTAAGTGTAAATTTGTTACTATTGCAGTATGAAAATTGTCTTCGTAAATTCTACAAATTTCACCACGTTGAAATTCTCGGTTACCTTGCCCGAGCATACTTGAAAGCTGGAAAACTAAAGGAAGCTAAATTGACTTTACTAAAGGTACATATTATTTACTAAAAAGAAAAGTAATTCCAGATGGAAGTATTACAACTAAATAAGGCTTTGAAAATAAAAAATAAAAATTCTTAAAACTATGAAATTTAAAAAACTTTATTTTTTGAAGGCTCGTCGAGTGGCTCCTCAAGACCCAGTGTTATTATACAACATCGCCTACGTCCTACAGCGTCTGGCCACGATGATATTAAAAGACGAGAAATCTACACTAACGACCGTACTGCAAGCCGTGCACGAGCTTGGACTGTCGCACAAGTACTTCCAGTATCTGGGAAGCCACGGCGACCGTATGGAGCAGGCTGCCGAGGCAGAGGCACGTCGTTGCCAGGATCTTCTGTCCCAGGCCCAGTATCACGTTGCTAGAGCCAGGAGGCTTGACGAAGAGGAAAAGATGCTCAGGAAGAAACAAGAAGAGGAGAGACAAGCGTTTAAGATGCGCCAGACGGAGGAGCAGCGCAAGCAGGAGGAAATGCGCAAGCAAAAGGAAGAGGCAATGCTGCAAAAACGTCAGGAATACGTGGAAAAGACCAAGAATGCATTGGTATTTGGTGAGATGCCGAACGAGAAGCCAGGCAAGAAGGGTGCCAAAAAGGGCAAGACTGAGGAGTATATTAGCAACAGCGACAGCTCCGGCCCTGAAGCTGGACCAGCAGGTGAAGACGGCGCGCCACGGGAAAAGAAGCAGCGCAAGAAGAAGAGCAGCGAACCAAAGGACAAGAAGTCGCGAGGCAAGGGCAAACGGAAGCGTGATGACGAGAGTGGAGGTAAGCTGATTGGAAATAAAGTACTGAAAGAAAACTACTATAAGAGTTGTAATTCTTTTAGTTTGGTTCTTAGATATATTTAAGAGCGTTTTATTTTTGAAACAATAATGTTTCTCTTAGTTTTGTAACTTATTTAAAATTTTGGTAGGTTAAAAGATTTAAGAAAAATTGTAGGTATAGGAATAACATTAAGTTATGTTTTGTAGTATTATTTTCTTAAAGCATTTATTAATCTTATAAACTTTTGCAGGTTCGGGTGAAGACAGACCAAAGAAGCGAGGAAAGAAAATTGCAGGCAAAAAGGAGAAAGGCAAAAAACCGGCTGTTAAAGAATACACGGTTCCGAAATCTCGAATCATATCCAAGGAAACTATTTCTACAGATGAATCGGAAAGTGACTCTGAACGCAAAATTAAGAGCGGGTAAGCTGTCCTACTGTTTTAATTATGTATACTTCTTTTTTTTAATTAACAAGTGAAAGTTTATTCATACATAAAACTATGTTTAAAACTCATGAAAAGTGCTAAAATAATCTATCACTGAAATTGTAATTTTTTTTTTTTTTTTTTAAGCTGCTTCTACTCATGAACATGCTAATATTAATTTCAAGCACCAAACCAAAATTTTTAAATTCATTCTGCCACTGTTTCAGGGACGAAAGCGACACAGGAGCACCGCGCGGCAAGCGTCGCATCGCCTCGGACTCGGAGGACGGTTCACGGCCGGGTTCACGAGCCTCGCGCTCACGCTCCAGATCCGGCTCTGGCTCGCGATCTGGTTCAGGTTCAAGATCGCGTTCTGGTTCTAGGTCTCGCTCCGGCTCCAGATCGCGATCAGGCTCCAAGTCTCGCTCAGGCTCAAGGGCATCCAGATCGCGCTCTAGATCAGGCTCTGGTTCGAGGTCCGGCTCAGGTTCAAGAAAGTCACGCTCAGGCTCGAGATCGCGTTCAGGTTCAAGAAAGTCACGCTCAGGCTCGAGATCGCGTTCAGGTTCTAGATCACGCTCAGGCTCTAGAGCTGGCTCTCGTTCGCGATCCGGCTCTAGAGCTGGCTCTCGGTCACGATCTGGCTCGAGGGCTGGTTCGCGTTCGCGTTCACGCTCGAAGTCACGCTCTAAGTCGAAGTCGAGGTCGAGATCGGGATCGGCCAGAAGTGGTTCGAGATCCAGGGCATCCAAATCAAGGTCAAGGTCAAGGTCAAAATCAAAGTCTAGGTCAAGGTCAAAATCAAAGTCCAGATCTAGATCAAGGTCAAACTCAAAATCCAGGTCGAGGTCAAAATCAAAATCTAGATCAAGGTCGAGATCTGGATCGGCCAGAAGTGGCTCGGGATCCAGAGCGTCCAAGTCGAGGTCGAGATCGGCTTCTCCCAAAAACGACGAGCCCTCCAAGAGCTCAACATCACCCAAAGATTGATAATGTGATTTGGCTTTTAGTATTAAAGAATAATTGTATATATCATAAAGTAGTATTGTAGATTTGATCTAAATAAAACGTAATGATAATTAGGACGATGCAATCATTGAGAAAAAGTATTTATGAATTTATTTGTTATATTTTTGTTGTAATACGACGTCAAATTTGTTATGTATATTGTTTGCTGTGGATATTATGCAATTAAAGAAATAAATATTTTCTTTTTAATTTTAATATTGTCGTTTGTCTCGCTTTTAATTTCTGTTTTTTTAACAATGTAAAATATGTTTTGTTGCAATTTGTTTGATATTTAAGTAATTATAAAAAAATAAATTATGTACTCAATACCGACAGTAAATCTCTGACTTACCATAAAACGTATATGATAAGCGGTATCGTTCTAACCTAAAAATTATTGACGTATCGTTGTTTACGAAAACTATGACAAAAACAAAAAACAGAAGTTTGTTTGTATTAATAAATTTTTGAATTAATTATTTTAATAAAGTGTGTCAAAGTAGGACTTGTTTAATAGAATAATTTGTTATAATGGATAAAGAAAATGAAAATCGTGCATTATATGAACAATGCTATAAAGGATCTACTATTATAAACATAGCCTCTTATTTTAATGAGTACGAAGATTTAATTAAGAAATCAGATTTTTATAAGCACTATGAAGACGAGAAAAATGTTTGTATTATGAATGCAATTGGCTGTGAAGCTGACGATGAAAAATTAAATCTACTTCAAGATTATTGCAGTGTTGATAATTTGACAGTTGACGGGGAATTGGAAAAAATGACGAAAACTACTTATGAATGGTTGAAAGATCCTCAAGATCCAAGTATTATAGAAAATGTGCAATTGCAAACTGTCAACCACACAAAGAAGAGAAACTTGCTTAAAAATTATTTAGTGCACCTAAAATATAGAAGTGAAAAACCTATTGTAAGTTTGTTTTTACATTTAATAGATTGTAAAGATAACATTTTATCATTTTAATGAGTTAAAAGCTTTTTGTCCATTGTACATTTGCAAAGATTATGAATTTTGCTTGCGGTACTACATACTTATATTGGATAATACTATAGTATAATTCATATTATTAATTATATAACATTTTAATATGTGTATGTGAATAACATTGACCATGTTAATGGCTAAAATCTGCAAAAACTAGTACAAGTTCTTATTTTTTTCAAATAAAAGTATTTTAAAAATTAAATATTAAAAATTTTACTAAAAAAAATTACAAAATCATCCAATTACTTGATTCTTGTAATTTCAGATTTATGAACCTGCTCAACTTGAAAACACTGACTCACTTTTGACGCCTGAAAGTGATATTATAGTTTATGTGCGAGTTTATGTGCCATTTACCAGTAGACATAAGCAAAGTACTGGTGCACTAGGAAAATTATCAGTAAACTATGTGATAGCTATACTTGGATCTCAAACTTTGGATAAATTAAGAGATATAATAACTTGTGTATCTGATTTTTCAATTTCAACAGAAATGAGTAAAGCACCTGTCAGGCAAAAAGTGGATAATGCAAAGGTACTTTAGTATAATAATATTTAAAAGAATTATTTTGTAATGTGCTTTTCACTTCATACAAACTTTAACTAAAAGTTTATATTATGAATAAATAAAAGTTGAAAATTTATTTATATTTTTATTTATGTTAAATTTACATTTACATTTCTTTTTGGGTACATAAAATTTTATTTTAATAAACTCACTTATATTTTGTAGGATGTTTATAAGTCGGGATTTTTTTTTATTGAAAATACCTTCTATAATGATTTTCGAGATCCTAATAATAAGGATAACAGTAAAGTCATTAGAGAATGGGCAGAATCGCGCAAATTTGGCCCTTATAAGACTGCAAAAATGGAAGAAACTAGAATAGACAGCCTTGTCTTAAGATTTGGATTCCCCTGGGTTTATCAACATCAGGGTGATTGTGAACATTTAATATCTTTTAGCGATGCTAGGTAAGACAAATGTTTTTTAAATTTCTTATACTTCTACAATAATTTTTAATAAATATTTTTTTATTTTGTACAAATAATATAAAAAATTAAGATATTAAAATTGGAATTTATTGATTTAACCTTTAAAGGATAAGGGTGGTCCATATATGGACCACCTGTCAGTTGCGGTGTCTAAAATTAGTGATCCAATGTTTTTAGAAAACATTTTGGTGAAAACAAAAAGTCATTTTTAACCAAAAAATCCTGCCTTCTAAAGGTTAAATATAAATTTATTAAAGTATATTAAAATTAATTGCATTATAAAAAATTCTTTGTTTGCAGGTTTATAAATCAATCAGATGAACTAAATTTAGATTGTTATCCAAGGATAATAAGAGTTAAACCAAGGCCTAACCGTTACTGTATGACTTGTGGCTTGTACAGTGTTGATTGGGTTACAACAAGTAACAATCGATTGCCACACAGTCCTTGTTTATTTTGTGATTCTTGTTTTAAGTCATACAACTATGTTAAAGACAAAAAAGTTGGATCTTTCAATGCATATCCATACCCATATGATAATAATTTATTGCAGTCACATGTTTTTGAGTCTGTAACGAATAGATTAAGTACAAGGGATCACTCTGCTTCAGAAACGGAATCTTTAGAATTAAAAAGAAGAGGATTCACTACTACAAATTCTGATTCTCAAAGTGATGTTAAAAATGAACTAAAAACACCAATGGATATTTCTTAAATATTAACAATTCAAGTTTACTTTCCTTTTTTTAGTTTTAAATTTTTTAGTTTTCTTAAGTTATCCTTTGCAGTATTTGATTGAGAATTTAGTTTTAATGCGTTTTTGTACATTTTTTCTGCTTTATCATATTTATTCCATCGATGGTATAATACTCCTAAAATATATATTTTTATATTTTTGTAAATAATGTTCATAAAATAAATAAATTTGCATTAAAAGTATTTTTAATCATATTTAATAAAGTACCTAAATTCGTGTGATAAATTGCATTTTTTGGATCTTCAGATATTGCTACTTTAAAATGGTACTCTGCTTTTTGAAAATTTTCTTTTTTTCCTAATATATTTCCTAAATTAAAATGTATAGCTGGATCTTTTGGTATATAAGATAATGCTTGATTTGCTATTTCTAAAGCTTTATCTTTCTTTCCTAAATTATCAAGTAATAAAATCATATTAGTCCAAGCTTGACGATGAGTTAATTTTTGTTTAATTGCAATTTCCCAAGCTTTTAAAGCTTTTTCATTATCTTTCTTGGCCAAGTACTATAAAAAAGTTGGTAATAATTAATTTAGTTACTTGCATACAATTTTATTAATGATTTAATATAAAAAATATAATTATTTTACCAATAGACCCAAATTATAATAGCAGTCTGGATACTTAGATCTGTGTGATATTGCAGTAAAATAGCATTTTTCAGCTTCCTGATGCTTACCGGTGGCAGAAAGAACAATACCTAAATTCATCCATGCTGCAGCAAAATCGCTTCTAAAATAAAATCATATGGTATAAAGCATGAACATTTAAATTATACTTCAAAAATAAATGATTGAAACTTACTGAATAGTTACAGCTGATCTTAAAAATTTTTCTGCCTCTGCGTAAGAATTTTCATCTTTGTACAAATTACCTAAGTTATTCATAGCTTGTGTGTAATTGGGGTTCAATCTAGAATAAAAAGATTACTTTTTTAAGTTTATATTATTTTTTATTAAAAATTAAGATGCAATATAATTCTTTTATCTTACCTTATAGCTTCTTGATATTCTAATTTTGCAGAATCAATCATTCCTTTATCAGCAGCATTTTTTCCAATATTATAGTGAACTTTCGCATTAAGGGGACAAACGTTGAGTCCAGATTGAAATAGTGTTGTTTCAGTCTTCCACTCATCACTTCGAATCCAGGAGCGAGCAAAAAGTACAATGAGTAAGGCACAGTAGGATACTGACATTATTTTAGGATGCATCACATTTGTGGAAAGTTTCTTAAATCCTATGGCTATTAATAAACAATAGCCAGCAGAAGGAATGTATAGAGTTCTTTCTGCAAGTACAAAACCAACAGTAAAAAATATATTACTGGCTGGAAGAAATGGAATTATTAAAACAGATAATCCTATTGTGGTGTGTCTGTAAAAAGTAACAAAAATATGAAATATTAAATTAAATATTTAAATGTTTATTAAAAAAAATGTATTAAATTGATAATGATAATAACCTTGTTAGTTGATGATCTTTCTTTGAGAATACAATCATTATAAATGTTCCACAGATAAACCACAAAAGAACTACAAAAATTATTCTAGAGTCCAAATTATAAATAAGTGGTACACATCCCATCGACCAGTCAAAGCACAGCCAGTCAGGACAAAACAATAGCCATAAATTTAAACAATAAATATAATTATAATTTATAGTACGAAGAAAAAAATTATCTAAAAATGAAGAAGGATTATCCATAGGTTTAAATGCAGGTTTAGAAAATCCCATTATTCTAAACCTTAGAAGCACCAGTAAAACTCCAGCCAATGTTAATACTGCACAGCGTATAAATAGTGGCAATTGTGATAATACGTATTTTTTCATATCTTTATATGAATATTTCAGTCTTATAACATTTAATAAATCAATGGGTAGTATTTTGTTTACAACAACTAAATCATAAACAATGCATATCCCCTAAAAGATGACATTAATAAAATGTATTTATGTTAAATAGTTATTTATTTAATTGTATGCACTATGATGACTTACAAGTACAGTAATTCCAGTTTCTTTGCAGAACATTGCTATATTACTATTAATTATACATAATAGCATACAATTATATTGAGCAATCAAGGATTTAGAATGAATACTTTTATAATAAGAAATTAGAGCTAGCCACATAAATAATCCACATAAAACATCTGCTCTACCAACAATACCTGAAACCTGGAAAAGTTAATAATTGTGTATATTAATAGAAAAGTATTTAAAATATATAAAAAAATATTATTGTATAGCTCACAGCTTCTGTATGAATAGGATGAACAGCAAACAACAATGTAGCATAAAATGATATTTGTGGTTCTTTCCATTCTAAGAAAATTTCAAATACAAATAATGTAATGATACATACAATCATATGCAATATTATGTTTACTGCATGAAAATCTGCAGGATCTAAATATCCTTTTAACCAATAATGAACTCTGAAATATAGAGAACCGGATATTAAACAATAATCAGTTTTATATAAAACTTTGTCGATAAATAAAAAATAACATAAATTACCTAAAAGATAAAATTGTAAAAGGTCTGTATGATTTATGACTATGTTTATGGGACAAGTCGGTTCCCCAAAAATCATTTTGGAATATTATGTGTAGAGGTGTTTCTTTGACATCTTCATTATTAACTATTGCCTCCGAATCATCAAATACAAAGCCTCCATTTCGAGAATTTATAAAGCACAGAGATGCAATAATAATTAAAGCAATTGAAGTGGACAAACTATAAGCTGTAATAAATTTAGTTTATTGTCAAGATTAATTCTTAACTTAAATACTATAAAAACTATTTAATTTACCAGGTAATGTTAATTTTGGTTGGCCATTACCAAGGCCAATACCTTTGCACATTTTTAAAAGTCTACATGATTTTCAATAAAAAACTGATAAATATAAAATTGAATTTAAAAAACGGATATAAGTATAAATATAAACGCATAAACGTTTATAAGTATATTCTACATTTCTATTTTTAACATTAGAGGTTATGTTTGTTTGTTATCGAACCGATAAAAATAAAGATAGTTGGTGGAACTGAGATGTCACAACAATGATGTTGGCACTACTTATTTGGCAGCGTTGATTAAATCTACTGTGATTTTAGAAATTTCTAATTGGTTTGTTAAAATGAAAAAATAGAAGTATTGATATTGATACACTATCGAAAAAATAAATATTTAGTTCTACTAATTTCTAAATGATTCAAATTATAGATTTTCGAAATTTCGAAGTTTAATGTATAGGTTTCTTGACTGATTGAGTTTAAATAGGTCTATGAAAAAAATTTGACTCGGTTTTTAACTAGTATATACTTACAGAATAGAAAATCGGATCACATTTAA
>JAPYZB010002029.1:0-12937 GCA_030522745.1 Eupelmus kiefferi | reverse complement strand
AACAACCAGTTTTTTTTATATATTCATTAACTAAAGCCGGGAGACTTGTCTGTACACGACTTTCGGGCATTGTTCGAGTGATTTTTTATTCTCGTTATTGTTACACAGAGTTTAAGATCTGCTTTTTAAATTCATTAATTTTCATTTTGCATTAGCCTTTATCGCGTTTTTTAACTGATCAAAGCTATTTTAATTGTGTTTTAATGAATGATTATTTAATTGTATTTTTGGGGAAAACAGTAATTGTAGGTAAATCTTATAGTTTAGCGTGTCCTACATGTATATTAATCACTCCTTCATTGTACCTACAGTTACCGTTGCTATTTCAATTCGCTTTACGATTTTATAAATATCATATATCAATCATTAGATGGATATAGCATATTTGTTATTCGTTGGCCTTAAAAATTTCACTCGAACAGATTTCCATGTATCTAATTTGAGCAAGTTTGGAGAATGAGTTCAAGAAAAACAAACGTCAGACTATGTGGATGTAAAGAAAATAAAGCAAATGTTACTGTTTTTGCGCTGAGTCAAAAGCCAAAGTAAAGTCGTGCAATCAACACTCCCGAGTTTCCTAGCTGCCATTTTTATCAAGAGTATATACATATATACGCATATATTTTTGTTGGCGTAGAACGCAGTGCGGGCAATCAAACTTTTACCATTGTCTCGACATCATGCAATGTACTTTTCATACAATAATTGTGATTTACGTGCTGAAGATAGTCGTAGGCGCAGCTCTGTTATAATTTTTGCGACTATATACATAGTGAAAAGATAACTAATTAGTCAGCTGTTGAGACGTTCGTTCATTATGTTGCTGTTCGGATGTTCGCTGCCTTTTAATTATTGCGAATCATTTTTTGTTGTAACTCTATCATTAAAATAAAATCATGCAATAAGTATGTTATTTATCTGCAAACAATGAATTCAATTTTTATGTATATTTTTCAACAAAAAATGATTCAGTTAAATTAAAGGACCCTATTACCGATATCGATAGTTTTCATATTATCATATTCATATAGCACTTATATTGTTAATAACACTGAATTTAGAGCATTTTAGAGCATTGTAGATAATTGCTGCTCACAATATTTTTCGAGGTCGGTAATCGAATCCTTTGTTTTATTTATACAATTTTTTTCTCTTGTTTAGATATTACAATTTTCACCTGCAATTACTATGTGATGTTTTTAAATCTTTTTTTAATCTATCTCAATGTAAAAATTTGTAAGTGACAGTAGAATATATTTATCGATTTCAGTTTATTTTAGAGTTAAATTTTAAATTATCAAGTTTAAATTATACGAATAAAATTGTTATTTTATATATATTAATTTACTTATTCTCAAATTTTCTTATTAATTCTATGGCTTCCCAGTATGATTAAATGAATTAAAATTTCTAAATTTAATTAAGCGTCTAAATTTATTCCGACATTCAAATCTTTTTCAGAAAATATTACTTTCAAAGTTTAATGTGGTTTTATTATTTAAAACTAATAACATATATAACCGAATATTTCTATCTTTTTTCTGGCTTAAAAAAACAAGTTATATTTTCCTGAATACAGCCGAATAAGTCCATACATATATTCGAAATTTATTATTTATTTTATTTCTATTTCAGTATTCTTTAATAATAGAAAAATATTATTAAAATTTTTTTTTTAAATATTTTCAATATATTTACTTTGAAAAAAAGTTTTGATGTTGGAAACTCCAAAAGGTCAGTCCCGATAGAACTGGAAGAGTTAGTAGGCGAAAATACTTGTTGATATCACTGAGGGTGCTTTTACATAGAGCGGAAATCTCCACACGGACTCCTTGCGGAATCAATTTACACATATAAGAGTGGAAGTCAAGTTTATGGATTTGCTCTCTCACTCTCACTCACTTGTTTAAATAGATTTCGTCCATACGTTTTCGCTCCATGTGAAAGCAATCTCTCATTTCAAATATTTACATTTTTTTCACGCTACTTACTTTTATGCGGTGCTGATCATGCTAAAATCCAATTGTGTCTAAACAATGTTTTATAGCTTGAAAGTAATATTACAAAAAAGAAAAAAAACAAAAGCTTTGTTAACACCTGTAAGAGTAGACGGAGTAAGAATCAACAACTTTAGTTGGAGGCAAAAAAAGCGACTTTCCAACTTTAGAAGCGCGATTTCTCGAAGTGCGCTTTTACGGGCTTATTCGATTACAGCGGTAAGCCAGAGAATTTCGCCAGTAAGATAAAAAAAAATCGGAATGACGTAAAAATCGGTAATAAAAATGTTCCACTGTCAATAAGAAAATAATTGTTCCATTATAGATAGCAATTCAAGTCCGTCAATCCACCAGTCACACACGTTATTTTTTCGTTCTTTTATTTCTTTTAGCAAGAAAGCAAATATGTTTTTTCACGTTGCCATATCGGATTGTCGCACAATTTTATTTCTAGTCCACGCACAGACGGACGCGCGACTCTAGCTCGATTTCCTATACGCCTACCAATGAACTATAACTAATTCTAGTGCTATAATTGTCTTTTTTATTACTACTTATATATTCTTCTATACATATTTATATATACATACAGCCCGAAGTGCTCCGTCTGCTCGGCACAATTCCTTCTTTTTCCATCTCTCTCTCGCAGCCGCGCGATCTCAGAGCGAACTCTCTGTTATGTTTAAAAATAAACGCTATAAGAGAAAGGCCCTTGAAATCATTTCGGAAAAATACGACGGCGCACTTC
Organism: Eupelmus kiefferi; assembly: GCA_030522745.1. Taxonomy (NCBI): domain Eukaryota; kingdom Metazoa; phylum Arthropoda; class Insecta; order Hymenoptera; family Eupelmidae; genus Eupelmus; species Eupelmus kiefferi. Next base: position 10,192 of record JAPYZB010002029.1, on the reverse strand, counting down.
GGCTCTATATTAAGCTTGCTAGAACATAGTTTCGAGCAAAAACCAGTATACGTGTGTGCGCGTGTCTGTGTGTATCTGTGAAAGAGACGCGAGAAAGTATCACTACATCGAGAAAGCTTAAAAGACCAAAGATCGGCTAATAAAACAATCGAGCCAAGAAGCCCAATAATGGAAATTCCACGCGGAAGATGTCCAACCGCTCGCGCTCAATAGGAATATGACATTGAAAGCACTTGTCAATAATGTCATCGTACTTTTCACTCGAATGCGCGCTCTCGACTCTTTGAGTCCGATTGATATTCGCGCGCGCGCGCGCGCGTCGGTTTAATTTTATCCCAAGCGCGCGGGTGAACGAACCTACCCCACCCCCGCAAGCTGTTTTATACGGAGTCGGATATCGGGAGCGGGGGGGGAAAGCTGGAAATTCGCGGCTTTGCGGATCTGCACTTTATTACTCATGGGCGGCCGGCGGGGAGCGGGGAGGAAAAAAGTGCCCACTCGAACGTTCCATAAAGCCGGCGCTTTATACGCGCGCGTGCCCGAAAAACCGCGACGCGCGCTGAGCCAGAAGAATTTATTGTTACGCGAGAGCTCGCCGGTAATCGATGCCTCTACTTTTCTCCGGCCAAGCTTTTTTTTCGCTGCTGCGGCCCGAGCTTGGAATGTGAATCGCGCTAATTAGCTGCTTGGATGTGAAGCGCTGGATTTCGGGTAATTTCTTTATGAATTTTCATAAGGTGGATCTTGAGGGGAGGGTGGCGCTCGGGGCGTGATGAGGCGGTTTTCGGGCTGGCGATGAGAGGGTGGATATTTTTTGGGTCTTTTTAGTGTGTTAGTGGGTTTAGTGACGGCTTGATCTGGTTGGATTATGCGCGGTATTAATGAAACTCGTGGATCTCCACTTGGTTGATTAAAAAGGAGTTGTTGTAAAAATAACGTAGTAAAAATAAATGTTATCTTTTTTTACTTTTACCCGTACGCCAATTTATGGTTCACGCCTTTAACCAAATTCTATTTCTATCAAAGAAGATTCGAAGAAAAATTTTACCGCAATCACATCGCCGAATCACTTAAAATATTCAATTCTAACTTAAAAACACAAGCGCCAGCGCTTCTCCACAAATCGATCTTCAAAAGTCAACAAAACCGACGGCAAACGGCGAGCAACGGCTAACCTTGAATTTTCAAATCACGAGAGCGCCCTCCAGCCATTAATCTAAACCATCGGCTCAAGCGCCTATTTCCCCAGCGTTCCGTCACATTTCAATGAACGTCCAAGAAAGTGACAGATCGCGTAAAACAAAACGCGCGCGGCCCGTTAACGCCCGGGCCAATCGATCTTGAGAGAAACCGAGGCATCAAAGTCGCCCGTCTGATGGATCGCTCGGCCGGAAAAGCGAGAACGAAAATGCAAACAAGCGCCCGAGCGAAAGAAAGAAAATACGAAGAGGAAGCGCTTTTCAATCCGGTCGCCGGCGCCTCGCGCACGTTTCCCCCGGTATCAATTTACGAAAACGAGCCTGTTTGCACGAGCGCCAAGCTTTCTCAGTCGCAGCCTGTTTACTTTGAATTTTTCCCGGCGCCGGTCTGTATACATTCGCGTATATACTACCTGGCAGGCTGGAGAGTCGCGCGAGCGAGTCGTCTACTACTACTGGCAAGCTCGGGCGGCTAATTTCGTTCGACCTCCCGGAATGAATGTAGCTCACGCGGAAGTGTATCCTAGACTCTGGCTCTTTCTGTGTGTGTATAGGCGCACGTGTATGGGTATGTATATGCGTGTCCGCGGCGGTGCAGCTTGAGGAGGTTCCCGGGGGAATCGCGTGATCCGGGCACGATGCAATTTAAAGGGAAAAATTTAATAGGCTCTAGTTGATGGTGAAAAGGAAGGCGACGTGGTCGATTTATTAAAGTAATTGAAAAGTTTTATTAAAGTACGACGCGCGCAGTGAGAAAATAAATTCTTCCTTGTTTTCGTCTTCTATGCTGCGGTAGGCGCTGGGTTGGTTTGTTACGATAATGATTTGGCGAGTTGTATATTTTAAATAATAGCGGTGTGGTGCACAAATTATCGAGATCGAATTGTTATTTCCTCAACTGCTTTTTAAAAATAGAGCCGGTGCATCCGTATTTGTAAATTTTATATTTTTAAGTAACTATTAGATAGAAGCGTTTTTCATTACTTTTTAAGTACACCTATTTGATTAATGCCATTCAAGATGCTATAAAAAGCAAACTCTCTAAGGTGTACGATTCCCATTAGAGGATTAAAGTAGGTTTAGATAATGAATACAATGTCATTCTATGGCAAAATTTTTTATAATTTTTTATTATATTGTACATATTTTCTTAGAGTGTAAATTTTATAAAAATATTTGCATGAAAGCTGTTAAAAAATTAATGCTTATATTTAATGCTTTTTTAGGGCTTATTTCAATCGAAAGAAATGTACATACTTACGTTTCATTAATTTAGCTAATTAAAATATAAATATCTTTATTAATAATTTACATATTAAAATTGATAATTAATGGAAAAGGTAACAATCATATAATTTTCGATAAAGTATTTTATAACTACAATTAATAAAAATACCTATTATTTTATTTATTTCAAAATAAAATTCTACTATGATTTAATAGACTTGTTCGTACTTATCATGAGAAACTCGGTTACCACAAATTTCACGCCAAAATAATACTATAAACTTTTGTCTGGAATAATTAATTTCAGCGATCCATTAATTATACGAATCCCGAATGTATGAACATTCTGCACGGAATTTGCTCTGCTTTTAAACCGTTAAAAATGTTTAATGATTTATTTTAGTGTTTTATTTTAACATAAAAAATATAGGAGTTGAGAAAAATTAATCTTAAACAAACTGAGTTTTTGAATATTCAGTTTATTTTTAATTATACTCGTCAAGGATTCGAAGATTTTAATAGCCTACCTTATCAAACAAAAAAAATTGTTTAAATGTATTTTCGCAGATATCTTTATATAGATTTTAATTTGATCATCTATTTATTGTCTATAACTATCAAAAGCATCTACTATCAAATCTGGACGAGATATTTTTAAGTTGTTGTATTTGGTACTATTTTTAAAATTATTGAAATTAGTGACAAAGAAGTGTAAGGCTCTCCGTTTTAATTTTTCATCACCATGAGAACCCGCATAAAGAAGAACGTCAATAATGTTATCGTTATTTAGTGTTTTATAGATGTGTTCTTCGCATATAATTTTCAACCTTTCGATTTTATATTTTTCTGCAAAACTCAACAACTCTATAGCGAATATATTTAAATTTTCGATTTTCCCAGTGTACAAAAATCGTAAAGCTTCTTTCGCCACATCTAAATCAATGTCCATCATGTCCAATATAGGCTTTTTTTGTTTTATTTCAAACAAAGAAGCAAACACAGAGCTTTGGGCAGCTAGTATTACTTTATGGGCTGGGATCACTTCACCACCCTTGATGACAAGTTTGCAATCACTGTATTGTTTATTCTCTATGTACGGGATGAAATGATCTGACACTTTTTTTTCGAATGGCTTATTCGTATTTACCAAGCAATTTCCCGAAACGTTTCTCGTACCGATATTCTTGGTAAATGTAAGACTCACTACAGTCTTGTCATCCATAACGCCAGTTGGAGTATACCACCACCCTATCACTTTGCCGCTCTGCCTCTCGTCTACGTTACCGCTTTTAACCCATCCTTTTATATCGAGCTGCTTAATTAAATCAATATTCAAATATTGGCTAGCTGTTTTTGGCAGAATTTCTTCTAAATATTTTAAGCCAACACTAAAACGACGCGGAGAATAAAAGAAAAACGCTACAGCGAATTTAGAATGGTTATCATCATCGTCTGCCATGATTGGTGGTGATTTAATTCTTACATGTGCATAATCAAGAAAACTCATGTTGTTAATTTTCCACACGAATTTATAATCACGGTGGTCGATAAATGTCGCTCCGCAGCCATCGGTTGCAAGAAAATTTGACTTTGTCAATGTTAAATGGCTTACTAATATTACAGAATATAACAAAAATATCCGATTTAACTTTGTTTGAAAACAACTTTTTTTCATGTTTGCTTTATCTTGTGAACGTAGAAAACTGCTCTTCTGTTATGAACAAACTACACTTTTAGACTGCAGTAATAAATTACGCTATTACTTTATGCATACGTTTTGATTATTTCGCAATATCGCTTAAATATTTATCCGCGTCCGTATAATACCAATTATTATTAAGTATTATTGATACTTTAATTCAGGTACACAAAGTTAATTGATTTTCAGAAAATTAAATTTTAATTAAAAAAGCAATAAAACATCCAGTGCGATACATGCAATTTATTTTGAGTTACGTTAATTAAGTTAGAGTGACTATTGATATGTATTTCTGAATTTACTTTCTCAATTATAAATTATAATAGTTGTTCATAACGGATTGAATGACTACAGTCAGATAAATTTTGAGTTATTAATCGGGATCAGAGCTGTGCGAGCTCTTAGGTTTATATTTTTTTAAGCATGATGAAAACTTTAAATTTAAAATAAAATCAATTACTCCTTACAAGAAGTAACTTTTTAGTTTATTCCTTATAAAAAGAACGTATTAAAATATATTTCTTATGTGTCCTTTATATATTCTATTAGAAACAAAATTAACAAAATTAACAATTTTCGTTAGTTGTAATAGATGTTTAAAATTAATTTCAAAATCACTTTTATTCCACACCCGACCAAAAAGATCAACTTTTGTCCCTGAAATGCGGGGCGAAAGTAGCATATTTTACGCTAAAATTGGATTTGCGAAAAAAATAGCCATTTTTCCCGCTAATCTGGATTTGCGGGAAAAATAACCAATTTTCCCGCTAATTTAAAGTTGTTTTTCTTTCTTTTATTAGAATATAACAACTTTTAGGACTTATATGTGTGTGTGCGTGTACGCGTGTGTGTGTATTTTTTTCTCGAATTACGTATTTTTATATACAATAGATCTTTTTATATGTTCTTTTTTTTCTCAAGCGAAACTTTTTCGACCCCGCATTTCAAGATCCAAAAGTGGTCTTTCGGTCGAGAGTGGAATAAAATACTATATGCAAGATGGGGCAAAAGTAGATCTTTCCCTTGGGTTATTATACTGCCCTTTCAAGAATATTTTTTAAATTATTTGCTGGAAAAATTGTCTACTTTTGCCCCTTGTTGCATAATGTACTATTTTACACGAAATTGCAAAAATAAAACTGTATTTCATCGGACAAAATTAAGAATTCCGTCATATTTTGTTTTCAATAGCTTTTATAGATATAATTAATAATACAAGATATTATCTTGAATTATTAAATCATTTAAGTAAGTGAAATTAAATTTTTTATTGATGATTATAAATTTTTAATGCTGTAATTCAACAATATTTACAGTTTCCACATCACTTTACTTTTAAAACTATTTTTATTAATTTTTAAAGCAAATGTTCCAAGTCACAATAAACAAAATTTACATATTTAATAATATGAAAGCATAAAGTTAATAACAAATTATTTTCTTACTTGTTTGAGATTTATATATTTTAAAATAAATGTTCATAATCAATTAACATAAAAACCATATCTATTATTAAATAAAATACGTTGCTTATTAATTTGAAAGTTTTAAGAGTATATAAATTATACTATAGTTGTAGACAATTAAGGTTATACTTTATTTAAAAATATTATGAAGGGTGAATAAGCAAACTAGTCCCATATTTAATATTTTAAACGTTTGTATTATTATGATTAATTAAATTTTAGTAATGTGTACTCGATCCAATTAATAAGTATTAATTAATTTAAAATATTAAATAAATACAATTTTTCACATTTTTTACGATATAAAAGAAGTGGATGAATTAAATAATGATTGCAAACATGAAATGGCAAAATAGTTTTTAGATATAAATTAAAAGTAAATAACTATCATTTTTTAGATACGTCTACTTTTAACTATACGAATATAGAAAAATTAATTATTAAAAAATAAAAGTAATTTATTGATTCAAAGTATTGCATTTTCTTCCTTTATTGCGATTTACTTCTTTGTTACTATATTTTGAATCAAATGAAATATTTTATTATTAAAAAAAATTTCAAGGAAAATATAAAGTTTTCTGTCTATTCAGTGGAAATTTAATGCTTTTGCTTTGCAGACCTTCACGTAATATTTTATTAGATATTCTTTTCAGATAATATTTCTAACGTGCACAGCAGTGCTTTTAAAAGCTTGAAACTATAAATAAAGTTTTAACATATTAAATTCTAGAAACTTTCAGAGCACTAATTAATTTAAATTTTTCATTACAAAATATTTAGTTGATATTATCTTATTAATACAAAAATTTCATATAATCATAAACAATAATAAATAAAAAATTATTTTGTTAGGCTCCTTCTCTCTACTATTCTTATCACATACATTCTCAAAAGTACAATAATAAAAATATTAAAAAATTTTAAACATCCATGAAGATCTTATCAAAGTACCAAACGCCCAGGAGTATTCATATGTAAATTAACACGAAGGGCCGACCTTATTCGCACAAAACTGCTTCGATATTCCAAGTGTGTAAATGGATAATGTCAAGCGGTGTATTTCGGCACCAGCAGTCGAACCGCCACTGATATTAATTGCTGACAAAGTAAAAAGTGAGCTAGCGACATGTCGAATCGATCGATGCCACACGTAAATGTGTATAGGCGAGCGCGTTTTTCTGGAGGGCTCGCGGCGATACACTGATAAATCACGCCGCGAATCTAGAATTTATAACGTTAGGGTTTTTCTTTGGCATTGGCTGAGTAGGTCCGGCAATTTTCGGTCTGTTCGGGCTGCATGATTGATAATCGATGCTAACGTTTTTTCGGGTTTTATCGCTGCCGAAAAAAGCTGATCTGGGCTATCGCGATTTTTGGGATAAGTGAAAAACGTAGAAGGTAATTGACGTGGAAAATTGTTTAATTTTCTTTGTTAGTATATCCATAGATTATTTAAAATAATAAACTAAAATATTGTCCGATTAAAAATTATGTTTTCTATCGTAATTATGTATACAGTATCAAAGATAAATTAAATATCGCGTTAAAGCGAAGCACGTGCAGGAAGAAAATATTTGCTTAACAGCTTTGAACTTGAATTTTAATGCTTCTCGTGCGAACACTCGTGCTTTACGATTCTTCTTATATACCGCATAGAGGCTTCATCACTTACAAACTATTTTCCGCAGTCTAATTCTCCAGAAATTGCCCAACGCAAGACTCATCATTTAAGAAAGTTCCTCTCAAAGTTAATAACTTTTCTAGCGTGACTATTCGCGCCCTGGACTTTTTTTTTAATCCCATCAAGGCGAAAAAAGTATAATACAATAGCTAGTTTCGGTTAATTTACAAGATAGTATCCGCAATTACCATGAAAAGGATATACAGAAAACATGCATATTCAAATGTCAAAGAAAACTGCTCGAGTTATAAATTCGCGACGCAGCCCGCTGCATTTAAAGTACGATATTACAAACACGAAAGTGCGCTAAATTTAGCGCTGCAGCAATCTTGCTAAGCCGAAACGAACGCGAAATAAAACCACCTTTCTTGACAAAGACGTATAACGCTTAATGCTTAATTCTGCATCCTACGCCTGCGCAATCGAATCCGCCTATATACTTAACCAATCCAATGGTAAATAAAATAATTGCCAATATAAATTCAAGCACCGAAGCTCTATAAGAAATAGAGGCAATGCTCGGATCTCTATTGAAGGAAGCAGTCGACTTTATAGGCCCCGCGCTGCAGAATCTAGCCGAGCTCGCGTGAGCCGCGAGCTAAAATACATCACGCCTCGGTCCGGCTTTCCGTGCGGAAAGTGCACTTACGCGGTACAATTAAGCGCGGTCCGGAAGAAAGGAAGCACGAAAAATCGAGAGTGAGGGCGAGTGCAAGAAAAGAGCTTTGGGGTAGAAAAGTAAGAGGCTCGATCACGCTATTGCCGGCAAAAACTCACACACACATAGTGCGCGAAAGTTTCCGTCTCTTATTATTCTCGTAAATACATGCCCACGTATTGTGATATCGCGTTCCTGTGCTGCTATTGTCGCGTGCATGCGCGCGTCGGTAAAACAGGCTCGAGCGGATACGGTACCTAAGGTGCGTTCGTATGGCTGGGCGTATGCCGGTGAGAGAGAGAGAGTGAGAGAAAGTGTGTGACTGCTATATAACCAGGTGGTACAAGAAAGATGGAATCACAACGGGAAGGTGGTTAGTTACAGGGTGGTGGCGGTGGTCGCGGGTAACAGCGAAGCGGTCACCCTCAGCAATTTGCGCGCCGACACGCAGTACCAGCTGGTCGTCACTGCCGTCAAGGGCGGCAAGAAGCTTCGGAGTCGGCCAATCGTCTTCCGCACTCTTGGTAACTATTACTATATTTCTTTAATGACTATTTTTTATTAGCTTCATCCTTCTAAGTGTCCGGCGGACTTTATTTATAAATACGTATTCGGCGGTAATTGATATTAAATTTGCTTAATTTCCTTGTTTAATCGTTCGTTTAATAAAAAAAAATATATGATATTAAAGGCAGAAAGGTGGTATCGTTTCTGTTGGCTATACAGAAATAGTGTTCGATTTTTACATTGTTTGTCGTTAATCGTATTTTAAGCGATTTCTCGTTTATTTCTGGGTTTAATTGCTTAGCTGTTAATGGATTTCTAACTTTGTGGCTTGTCACGATTATAAATGCGCATTTGTGGAAATGGGCAATTTTCTGAATTTTGTGTACCTCAAAATTTTAACACCGCACATGTTACCACGGGTATAAAGAGTTTAATAATATCTTAATATTAGCTTTTTATTTTATTACGAAATATAATCAAGATGTGCAATCCAGTTTACAATTTCATCCTTTTACGTCCGTGGTAAAATTTGCAAGTTTCAATTTCTGCTGCACATTTGGAAAAATTCAATTCCAGCGACTTTACATTTTGAAATGGCATAACAAACATTTATATGGAGATTAAAATCATAGAAGACTAGTTTTACTTTATTGTATAAGGTCAAGGTTTCAAACTTCGCAATTTTAATCAAAATTTATTATATTTGGTTCGTCCACAAAACTTTTGGAAAATTTTGAATCCCAATCATAACAGTATTTTTTTTATTGTAATATTGTTAATACAATCACACACGAACTACCCATAAAACAGTGGTGAGATCTAATTCAAATTAGTGCTTATGAAGCGAGTACCCTCATTAGCTTGACCAGAAGTGAAACTCGTTGACGTAATCAGAAGATCGGTTAGCTCGAGGGTTATTTGCTACTGCTACTAATATAACTAACTTGAAACTTTAATTAAGTTAGCGCTTCGAACATTAAAATGTCTAAAATTAATATACTAAATTATATATAAATTTTGTTTAACAACACTTTTGAACAACCAATTAAAATTTTGAAAATTTTATATTTTAATAATATTGAAGTTTGAAGGATCGATCAATCTCTGCCATAAATTACCTTGTGACGTGACGCTTAGCTATTTTCAATTACGATCTAATATACTGTCGGATAACAATGAAATTTCAAAAGCTCATTTCCCATTAATAAATAGCTGTTTAAACTCTTGTTACTGTATTCAGAAAAACTCGTATTAATTTCCTAACTAAAATTTAATTATTCCTTAATTAAAATTACAATTTTATACTTTCATCAAACAAAAAACGCAAAGAGACAGAACGCGTTCTTCCATCGACATAAATTCTAAAATAGATGAAAAATGCTTAAAATTTCCTGAAAAATCCAACGCAGCGACACCTAAAGTCGGAGCACTCATAAACCCTAAAAGAAAAAAGTCAAACTCTCGCACCCAACCCAAATTCCATCCGTAACCCTCGACATAGCTCTCTCACTCGCAAATAATTTCAGACTAACGAAGTCCAAAGTTGGCTCCTCCCTTGCTTCGTCGCCGGGCAGGGAGCGACGGAAACGTATAGAAACGGCTTCGGGCGATGAGCTCCGCGCGGCCGCGAAAAGCGAGAGTCGCGAGCCGGCAAATCGAGTTACGTCCCCGTGCAATTGTGAGCTGACAAACTTCGTTATGTACGCGCGGCGGACGCTCGTTTTCACGCGAAAGCCTGCCAGGTGATTTTGCCCG
>JAPYZB010002028.1:0-12946 GCA_030522745.1 Eupelmus kiefferi | reverse complement strand
AGAGTCTAGACCCGTTAGTTCAAAAAAGACTATTTAAAGTTAAAGCACTCACAAAATTGAAGCACTATCTTAACCAATGGGTTCTGAAGTTTTCTGATTTTTGACGGTAGTCTATTTCTTTCATTTATATCTAGTTTATACCTAGATTTAAAAAAATTGTTTTAACTTTAAAAGTAAATAATTCGGTATATAGAAATCTTACCTAAAGTCTTAACAAAACAAAATAAAAAAAAGTCATAAAAATAGAAAAATTAATAAAAAAATAAATGAAATTGTAAATTATAAATGAAAATTTATGAAATAATTTTAGAGACGCAGGTGAATATACACACGCGTACCTACACATTTATACGAACATACAAACACAGTCAATCGTAAAAAGATTATCTAAAAATAGAACATGTTGTCTCAGAATACCCAAGAATATGTTTGTTTAAAATAAAACTTTTAAAGAATTAATGAAAAAAATTAATAATAATAATATTCTATTTTTTCAGAATATGCCCAGATCATCGAAATATCACTATTAGACCTGAAAGAGATTTTAGGTGGGTAGGGTGATGTTCATGATCGTAAAGTGATGTTTAAAGTGAAATCAGCGTCAAATCATCTAAGATAAAATACACCTGATATCAAACTGAAAAATTAAAATCAATAGAGGTATGTTTATAAATTATATGAAATTATAATTATTAAAAATGTATATAACATTTCATTTCAAATTTAGTGAAAAAGTTCCCTCTATTTTGAATGAGTTTTTATTCAAAAATCAATGTCTTTCATTCTTAAAATGAATTTTTTACTCCAAAAGCTTCAGTCCCTTTCTAGAGATTTTGATTGTTGGTTAGCCAAATTCTGTAGTACTAACTTTTGCGTGATAAAATGAGTAGCCAGTAGTTAATCTAAAATACTGTGTTTATTTAATTAAGTGTAGTATAAGTCATATCCTCAATTACTCACTTACTTCAGATCAGAATTAATAAAAGATTAATAGGAGTTATTTATAAGAAAATACTGAAAACATCTTATGTTTACAAACATGCATACATGTATATGTTAATATATAATGTAAATATATATTTTTCCATATGTTAATTGTGGCAACTCTTACGTTAATATAATTAAATTATTTCAAATAGCCAAAATAATACAAAAATTAGCTTCAATAAAAAACACTCAAAGATCAAAGTACAATTTTTTCCCCGACTGTAAGATCAAAGTCCACAGTTACAGCGGTAGGTGAAAATTTCAGCGATTTTGAATTTTCCGCAGTGCCGTGGCGTGCAATCAGCCCTCGAGCGTCAGCCTGTCGCGACGGAAACACTTGCGGTTAAGCGTTGTGTCAATAAAGGCTCAGCCCGAGAAGTATAAACTCGCAAAAAGAAAGTTCGCGACGTCTGACTTTATGCGCCAGGCGGGTGTCAAATATCGATTTCGCAGCTGCGCGCGGGTCCGAGAGATGTGCCCGCTTGCTCCTTGGAATCGATAATCGTGTCAGCGTGCTAAATCAACTTTTCCCTGCGCCCGCGCGCCCTCGGAATGCGAAACGGCATGCAAATGCCTAGCTGCGCCTGAATAGTCGCCCGATGCCGCAAAACTTGCTCGTCCGCGGATCACGCCAGATCATAATACATTTCTCGCCTGATTTTCCTTTTTCCCGAAGGCCGTTCGTACTTTTTCTTTTTGCGCGAGTGCAGATGTTGGCCTTATTCTTGATTTAGCGCCGAGTTTTGTATCAACTTTCGTCGCTCGCGAAAAGTTCGCCGCCCTTGGTTGAAATGTAAACTCTTCATATTTTATTATACTTTACGAGGACGGGCGTCAACTTTCCCAGACTTTTCAGAGCTTTTTTCACCCAAGGAAAAGCGCAGGATTTAGGACTTTGTAATGTTTCCTCCGGTTAGGTCACTGTTCTTGAATAAAGACTTGTAGGACTCTTTCTTTTTCTGCAGTAATACGTCGATTGCGATAAAGTGTGCAGTAAACATACTTTTAAAAACATGAAATTATTTTTTTTAATTGACAGAACAGCAATAATGTAGAAAATATTTTTTCGTTAGGGTTTTAAAAATGCTAATTACGCTAAGTATATAAACTCATATGACATTTTATGCACTTAAAACGATGAACTTTGAAGATTCTTTTAAAATTATAGAACTTCTTTATTAAATTGATAATACTGCAGCAACAAGAAAAAGTATTTTTATTACTCTAATTCACATATAAAAATAAAATAAATGTAATTTAATTAAACAACGCCAGCTAAAGTGGCGAAAAATAATACTCTTTATCTTTTATACGTACCCTTCCATTTAAACAATTATCTTACCACGGTTATTCCAAGAAAAACGAAACGAAAATAAAGCCAGCAGGACAATTTGTCAGAGCAGCCGAGATCCAAGTTCAAAAATTAAAGCCGCAAGCTCGCACGTAAACGCAGCACCGTTGAGTTAACGCAGGGAATTATAAGGCAGGCGGGCGCGCAGTTTACAATGGCTTAACTTTCGCGTTGCGCCATTCTTCGCGGTCAATTTATTTCGGCCTCCCTTCCGGCCTGTCTGCACGATAGCAGCGTACAGCAAGAGAGGAGAGACACGACGAGTCGCGTCGTTTCTCTGCCAAACGAAAGAGACGTTAAGATAACGACAATAAATTCCGATGAGCTGCTGCTACTGCTACTGCTACTGCGACTGCGAGGGGACGCTTGGGGGAAGGGAGAGAGTACAGATGGCGCCCAGTAGCAGCAGCAGCAGCAGGCGATTATTTCTCGAGAGAATGGACGAGGAAATAAGGCGACGAATATTGGCACGTATTTATGCAATTAAGAGAGGGCTCGAGTCGACGTAGAGCGTTTTCACTTATCGCTCGGTAATAAGGTTATATGCTTAGGATGCTTTTAATGCGAATTATATTGGTAATCCTACTTCAGGTTGTTAATAGGCTGTGCAAGCCATCCGAGTACGAAAATTTAATTGGTTAGGTTTCATCGATGTAATCTTGTTAGATCCTTAGTATAGTCTAATTTAATAAATATTTTAAAGTTGAGCAAAAATTTCCAGGTTGGAGAAACGGAGGAAAAGATCTGGTGGATAATTACGAAGAGTGAGAATAATTGTGAACTCTGTTGTGTTATCTTAAAAATATATGTTTGCTTAATGTTCAAGACAGATATTTTTTGTAGAAAGTATTCAAAAAAGTAAATTTCTGTTATCGCTTCTATAAATTTTTAAAAAATATTAATTAATTCAGTGCAATTTATTCAAAATAAATGGCAATTTATTTAAACAATTTATCTAGGCTAAGAATAAAGAACACTCATTATTTTCGAAATTAAGCGTTACTTTGAAAAATTTTACGTTATTTTTTCATCTTTTACGTTATTTTCACTGAAACGTTCTTTTCATAATATTTTGCGACTTTTTTCTTATTTTGCGTTCAACATAAACATCGATAACCACGGGCGGCTCTTATCTCTGTTATTACACATTGTTTTACAGAATTTTACATTATTTTCAGTTTTTACATCATTTTCCGGGAATTTTACGTTATTTTCATTCATTTCGCATTGCTTTCAAGACATTTTGAGAAATTTTGCATTTTTTATCAGCTTAGTATTTTTAAATGCGGGTTCTGGCGAGTAGAACCTAGTATTTTAAAATAATATTTTGCACATTTAATAATCAGATATTAACAGGGTTCCGAAAATGGTAAATTACCCATTAATAACTAATAATTAAAGATTCAGTCTTTAATAAAAGTTTCGTTTAATTGATAACTAATTTAATTAATTGAAAACTAATTTATAATAACATTTTAGTTATCAATTAAACTTTGATTTAATTGATAACTAACCATTTAATTCTTAATTATTTTCACTTTTTGTGTAGTTAATTAAAAAATTTTATTTAGTTATTCGGAACCCTGGATATCAATAAGAAAACCCTGTTATTTTAAACAAAAATATTGACTTTTAAGACAAAATACTTACTTTAGTTATCATCGCATCTCAAAAACATTTTCATAACTTTGAAAGCTTATTTCCACGGCCGCTCGTAACAATCGCTTGCTCAAATTGAATCGCACAGCAGTCGGTCACGAATTATACACTTGCGCAATGGCAGGTCCGTCTTACAATTGCGCCAAATGCGCTGGGGTGCCGTAATCTTCGGCAAGAGCGCGCCCAGAGAGCGATGCCTCGCGCGCGAGAACTAGTAAATCCGCGGCTATACCGCAGGGCCGATGTACGACTTATGGCGCGTTCGTTCATTGCACGCACGAGTCCAGAGAATATAATCGCCCTCCCGAGATTCGTCGAGTGCGCTCTACAAGAGCGGCGCAGGATGGACTTGCCGGGGGAGCTTGGCGGCCGTTAAGATCTTTAACGAGGCGCTGAAAAGTGCAGGAACTGTGGACGCGATAGTAAACTTTCAGCTGGGAGAGTTATTGAGCTCGACGCGCTGAACGTTCTTTGTTCAATAAATTTTCTGCTTTTGGTGTTTTTAAGTCTGTTTGTGTGATGGCTAGGTACGTGTTTAGTTGTTAATTGTGTTTGTGATAATAGAGTATCTTTTATTCAGAAAAAAATTAAATTTTTTATCTGCATTTGGTAATTAGTGACTTATGTAGTTCAATTTTGGGTCGATTTTAAAATATCGATTTGAAAGTATTCTGATATAATATCAAAATGAAAATATTGAGACTACTTTAATTACCTATCACATGTTAATTTTATGTTACAACCCACATTTAACCTTAACATTGTATTCGTAACTGCTAAAATAGTAAGCATTTGTGATTCGCCAAGTGAATCTAATGCTTACGCATCACTCTAGACCAACGAACTATTTAGATAAGGAAAAAGTTTCAAAGTCGATGATGGCCCATACGTGTTGAAAATAACTGATACCCTGGTAGAAATTTCCCCAATAAAATTGGCCAAGTGTTTAAAAGTGAGGCTAGTGGATGTCTAATTCTTCACAGTTGGCCATCTGTTGGCCAAAAAATGGAGAAAATGTGATCCAACGTTAATATTGTGCAATCAAAATACATACACCATACTCCCTTCCCTTATAAAAATCTTGATTATACTTCACATTTTAAGTACCACTTTGCTCAGCGTTACGTTATGCCGCACCCTCTGTAAGTCCTCTTACCCTACAGCACCATCTCAACAATTGACTGGCTTGTCACTTCCATAAACCGCGCGTAAGCGACCTCACGCTCGTCACGATGCTTATTACACTACCTTTTCCCGCGACCGTTTTCGTAGACAATTTAATGCAAGAAATAATCGTGACACTTTTTTTATTAAACGGCATTAAACGATTTTCAAAGATACATCCTGTCGTACTATAATGATAGCATCTTGCTCTATTTTTCGCGGAGAAAATAACGGAACGAAATAAACGTAAAGCAGAGAGAAGTGACAGAGGCAGGTAATAAGACGGGAATTCAAGGTAGTTCAGAGTCTCATCGGCTTACGCAACCGGCTACTTTTTTCCCCCCAAAACTCATTCCGAGTCGATCCGACGACGACGACGACAAAGAGCAGCCACTTCCGGGACGCTAAAGGGGAATTTAGTGGAAGCACTAAGAGGAGCCGCAGTATCCACGCGGATTTTTCCTCGTAGGAGCTAGCCGCGAGTGGAACATACGTAAAGCGTTATCAAAAAAAAAAGAACAAAATTTAAGACAGTAAAAGCTTTTTTGTTTTTAAATAAATTAATTTATTAATATAATTCCTTTAATATTTTCTGTTTTTAATAAATTACTAAAATGTGAAATTGAATGAAAGTAAGTGCGGATATTGCGCAGCGTAAAGCAATGAAGGTAGTACACTGCAATAAAAATAAATGAGCCTTCTTAAAGAGAAAAAATGCAATTTAAAGTATTTTTTAAAGGATTTTATTACATTACAGATTATTCTAAATTCTCTTCTATATTTTTAAAATTAAAATTAAAAAATTAATTCATATATTTTAAGCTATAGTATTTAAACATGTAATAAAAGAAAATGATACTAATTTAATGAATTAAACAATTTTTTTTTAGATACAAATTACAGCACCAAAAATTCAATTTTAAGAACAACACGCCTCATTAATTCAGCCGAATCACTCGGCCTGATTTGCACCACTTGGCTCATCCGTCCAGCAGTGCATTAGCGAGTCTGGCTCTTGAAGCGCTAACGGACCATTGCCAATTATTTCTACGTGCTCGACGTCGTCTGTCAAGCGCGCGGCACATAAACAAGACAACGGAAGGTAGTCAGCGGGCAAGAGAAAGACGAAGGAAACGGAAAAACCGTGCCGTAACTCGCGGCCACTTTGCAACGCTCGCGTATCTCCGTACAGGCGCAAGCACGCTTGCCCCCCCCCCTCCTCTCTTTCTCTCGCTATCTCTCTCTTAGCCCCTTTCCGAGCTAAGAGCTGGGTCTGGAGAGAAAGGGCGCACGCTTGGCTTTCTCGCGGCCGGAAACAGAGGAGGAAGACTCGCCTTTTATCCAATTATTTTTACACAGGCCAAAGTGGCGCGAGGCTTTCAGCCCGCCGGAAGCAATCCGTACGCTTTATTGGCCCATCCCCCTTTCTTCGCGTCTGCCTTTCTCGTAGCGGCCAAAGTAAGTACTCGCTCGTAGCCCGCTTATACTCCGCGATGCGATCGCTTTTTCTTCTGTGTACATGCCAATCTGAGGCCTGTACTTGTTTGTGTATACGAGCGATTAGACGACAGTTGAACGTTGAGAACATTTTTATTAAAGATAGCATGAGGGATGAGATTGTTTGGAGTTTCTATTCAGCTTTGACGTTCATTTGGGCTAATGAAGAATCAAAGGTGAGACGAAATTTAAATTTCTAATCGCTACTATCTGTGTTGAATTGCAGAAGAGGAGGTTGAGGTTGAATCAATCATTTTTCAAATTTTCTATTCAAAAATATTTGAATGTATCTTATTTTAAATTTCAAGAAGTTCAAAAATTTAGCCTCTAAACATCCAATCTGTGTCAATTGATTGATGATATTAATGATTTTTTAATTATTTAAAATAATCATATTAAAAAGTAGAAAATGTTTATTTTAACTATATCTTTCGACTCTTTAGTGTTCGATTTCACTGATCGGAAGTCAATGGAAAGCCGGTTGCGTCTGTTTTTCGTGAGTCTGCCTTACGATTGAGATTTTAAGGAGAAACTAAGTCGAACTCTTTTCTCGTCTTCGCGGTCGGAATCAGGAAAAGCCGCTTAAGAGGATGAGGCTCTGAGTATAAGTAGTAAGAGCTCGGTTAAGTCGGACCTATCGACCTATCGCAGTGCTTTAATATTTTAAATCTACTCTTGCTTCATAGTTTTTACTTGCTAGTTGTATGCTATTTTTAAATGAGGATTTATAGCAAATTTATATTTAGCAGAAAATTTTATTAATTATTTTTAGATATTTATATTAAAAATATAATTTAAGAATAAAAATATATAAACATAATTAATCAGAATATTTCTTGAGGGTTTTATTTAAATTAATTTGCACTGTTAATAAAATTACAAAATTACAAAATATTATACAGCGTTCATATTAAAGACTTGGTAAACAACCAGGTTTTGTTGATCGAGTTAAAAGATTATAATTATTTAAATTGCAAAATAATCAATAATCGAAAAATATACCTTCCAAAAATTTAGTAGTTCATATAAATAAAGCTGCGTTTGTTTCAGAGCAATTAAAAAATCTGTTAATTAAGTTAATGAAAATTAGTAACCTCTTTTTAGTATGATGATAGATCCGCTATTTTTCATGATATGTAAAAATTAATGTAGTTCATAAAAGTGTCAATTATAATCTTATTTTTTATTTTTGTTTGTTTTTTTTTTGTCGCATTCGTCAGTGGTATGAAAAAAAGTTGAAATGAAAATTTTTAACGTGAATTCATACGGAGATATATCATTTTATTTCATTGTGTGAATAATTTATTTATAAAAATACTTGCAGGCTGCAGATTAGGCTCGCATTATTTTTGCATAATAATTTTAGATTGTTCGTGAAATAAAAATATATTGTAATAGAAATCTGAAATTAGAATTTATATGGATCCATAATTTATGAACATATTCTTATTAGTATTGCAAATATTCCAAATAAGTATATATAAAAAATCACGTTTATCTTTGTCCACTAAAAATTTTTTAGTTACAAAATAAAAAAAATTTGGGTGCAGCAGACACCTTAACCATCTTTTACTTGAGCAACACATTCTATAATCATTGGAAAGTCCAAAATCTCAGCTAAAACAAGGAGCTTGAGTTAACACGGTGCAGGCGAGACCGGCCGCATTTAATGCGCAAATCCGTCAGGACGACGAGGCCTTTTGCCGCGAATTCCAGGCCGCAACGTCAAAGTGTCAGCGAGCGAACGGATTTCAGCGCTCGCTAACCACGTACACACCGCGCGGGCGCGAGCACCTGTCCCCGTAATTAAGCGACGTCATTATTCGTCCATCATCGCCGTCGTCGTCGTACAGAGCCGTTTCATTTTCAGACACCGAGATTTCGCTCAGCGGGTCGTGCGGTTGGCGTATGTGTATGTTAAACAAAAAAGAATGGTAAAGTAAATAGAGATTGTTGATCAATTAATAAAATTATAAGTGATTGAGAAGTCTTCCAAGTATCTGTACAATGTTTGAAGATTTCAAGAAAATTAACATAATCTTCTCTTCATAGTTATGATTTCTTTTTAGTTAAAAAGTTTGACAATAAAAATTTATACTATTGAATGTAAAAACTATTCGCAACAGTTTAAAGTAATAGGAAATAAATTAGGAAAATACTTATCGTGATAACTCGCCTTTGACTCCTTTTATAAATTTCAAACTCTAAAAAAAGCCCTCTTTACTCCGTAATTGGCCTCAGCCACAATTCCGTAGAAACTACACATACGCACAAGTCTGCGGTTACACATACACATACTGCACGTACGCACATACACATAAATACTTGACTCCTGGACATTCTGCTTCCGACTTCATCATCTGAAATAATGCGTATTTCAATATTGCAAAGTTTGTAATATAACAATGCAACAATATAACTTTTAAAATTACTTTTATTAAGATTTAATTGCTTATTCAACGAGACTAACATTGACTGCAAACATAATAACGAATTTAAGTCAATTGTTTTGAGAAACACAATATTTTTATAACTTAGTTTTATAAATATATTTTTTCGTACAATATTGTTAAGAAATATTATGAATTAATTTTAATTAAACTTGATCAAAAAAAATATTTTATCGTCTGTGCGTAACAATTTTTAGTTTGATTAAACTTAATATGAAGTTTTGTATAACTTTATTAAAACTTGTCCGATATGACCCTGCCAAACTTTGAATCTTAAACTAAAAAAGCTCAGAAAATTTCATTTAACGTTCATTTAAATTTGTTAAAAATGTATACAAAAGAATATGAAAAATATTACAAGTTACAAATTTCCGAAAAGGAAATTTCGAAATAAGGACTATTTACTTTCCGGTATAACTAGCATTTTATACTGACTATATTGATTTCTTTAATTTCAAAAATTTTAAATAAAAGTTAGGTTGGATACTCTTTTCTTTTGTTTTCTTATAATGATAAAATGCCATTATTAAATGTGACGTTTTCGTTATTTCTTTTACCAAGAATAAAAAAACAATAGCTATTGTACGAACGAAGCAGTATAGAGGAAAAGCGTTTCATAACTAATCACAAGCAGGTTTGAAAGATATTCCTTTTTAAACCTATTTGATAATTCTAAAAAATAATAAGTCTTTTAGCTCGTTTGTGATTGGCTAGCGGATGGACTCTATTCTTCTATTTAACTTGTACTGGGTAGCAACTAATTCTTTTTTAAGTTTTTATAATTTTTGGTGATCTCTTTTAGCTCTTTTTATTATAGATACTTCTAAATTTGACAAAGTCTACTTGGATCAGTTTATTTAAGTTATGCTAAACCATAACATCATTTACAATTTTGCCAGCAGTATAAAATATGTTTTTGGTCTAAATTTCTCCTTTTACCTACACTCTATGAATATGACATTGTATAACGACATTTTGGCAGCAATTTTCATGTTCTCGTTGAGCGGTATTTTATCGTCACAGTCATGAGTCGATTTCAACGACATAGAAACGCTAAGGAGACGTCGATGGGTGCGAGTGTGAAAACAGCCCTGCCTGGGCCCCGGAATCCGTTAATTGGGTAGCAACGCATAAAGGCTCGTCGAAATGGCGCTAACGAGCGCGCAACGCGCAAACTTTCACGCGCTGAACAGCCGGCCAACCGTGAATAAGGGAGTTCTGAACTTAAGCCCTTTAATGCCCAAGCGCACGCCTGCAGCCAACCTCCCTCCCGAGTGTGAGCACGCGCGACCCCAGCGATGCTTCTAATTAATATTTCGAAATTAACGGCTTGCCTTTTTCATTTCGCGATTTTTAACTGCGCGTGCCTGCGAAAAATTAACTGCGCTTTTGATTGGGGCGCAGAATGTGTTGCGCTGAAAACATTGTAATATATACAATTACATTTTAGTATATTTTTAAATTGCTTAGACTATTTTATTTGAGAAATTACAATTTTCCCATGTTATTGAAACTGAATTTTAAAAACTTCTTAAATATTTTAAATATTTTCTAAATTCCATACTTGCACTAATCGAAAGATAAACTCAAGGCCAACAGTATCACCTTGGAACGAAAATGGGTTAATTTATTGACAATCATAAAACATTTTAACACCTATATCATTCCGCAAACAATATTTTCAAAATACCTTCTGAAAAAAGAAACATCTCACTCTTCAAAAATGAATCCAAATAAAGACAGGGTCGAGTCTATTTCTGAGACTGCGATGTTCGACGATTCAATAAAGATGCAATCATCGCCTAGCGTGAAAGAGTAAAAATTGCCGGGGCTTTTTCCTTCTTTACGCAGCCAACTGAACGTGTATATGAACTCTTAGTATTTCCGTCTGAAAGAGGCGTCAAAGAAGCGCGCGCGCTCTAAAAGGAAAGTTTCTGCCGCTGACGCTTCGGCATAAAGATCTTCAATGAGCACATCGAGGCGTACGGCTGGTCGCTCGGGAATCCACGCCAGATCCGGCTCGTCCTTGTCTGTTTTGCTCCCCACTACCCCTACTCTTTTATCTGCTCGAGTCGAGAGTCTTTGCGGAAAGGCTGGTATATAGACGATTGAGATGAACGCGGATTTGCGAGCTTTCGCTGTATGTCGTATTGACTGATATTGCTTTTTCGAAAGGATTCATTTAGAATAATTCTTTATCAATTTTTGGCAGATTTTTGTGTTTGCATGACTAAGTATGTTATGTATTGAACGAAATGTGAAGATATTAAATAAAAATTAATTAATTTATTATATCGCGTAAAAATATTTGTAATCAGCTAATGATTTATAAGCTGTTATGAAATAGTTATATCGGTATATTTGATAACAGCTTTACATAGCTTAACAGCCTTGGTACAGTTTGTAGAATTTATTTTGAGTTTTAAAATGTTTAAACTGCTGTTTTTAATTTTTTAGCACGAATTAACTTCTAATTTGTACGAAACTAAATCTATATATAAATTATTTTAAATTGTCGAACTGTACTTAATTTTGCCTAATTGTGTCAAACTATATCAAACTATGTCAATATATGCTAACCTGAATCAAATTATACCAAAATGTACCAAACCATACCGAGCACTATGGACCTGCATCAAACTGTGCCATACATTACTTAACTATGCCAAACTGTATGATTTTTTACTAAATCGTGGCAAACTGACACTAACTGTTTGTAACGGGAATTTAAGTTGTCATAAATTAAATCTAGTTGAATCTAATCATTGACATAAAAATATAAAGGATTATTCTTACAGAAAGTTGCCTATTTAAAATGGTTAAAGCTAAGAAATAACATTGAATCCATTTTCCCTTTGGATTACTATTCATTAAGTGGAATTATTTTTATTAGGAAGTTAAGTAATATTAAAAAAGAATTGGAAAATTAAGACATTGCATCAAGGAGTCCATAATGTTGCTGTACTATTTAATCCTTTCGCTTTTTCGAAACACGAAACAAAGGCGGAAGATATGGCAGTAGTTAGATAACTGCTATCACTTTTAATTGATTCGATTTGTTAGTTGTGAAAGGATTATTTAAATTCAACTGCCGTGAGACCAATATTTCAACAATTTTCTTTTTCTTCTTCAAAGAGTAAAATGCAAAGAGGCAAAGTTGAACAGGTACGCTCAGCCAAAGATAGAGAGATTATGGATTTATATACTAATCGATAGCTTTTAATTTTGATTGGGAAAGAAAAAAGACAAGATTAACTTCAAAGACCAAATTGACCGTTATCAAAAGTGTACGTTCAATTGAACAAAAGTTTAGCTTTAATTCGCTACTAAGCAATTACTAAAGGAACCTCGTTTACGTTAAGCTTTTAGTAAATGCCGTACTTTGTGAATCGAAAAAGCTTTTTAATTCGAAACAGTAGATATCTATAAGGAATATTATACAGGAACCCACAAATTATGCCATAAACATAAATTAGATCAGTATCAAAAATTTTTTTCTAAAAATTTTCTGTTTTATAAGAAGCTTACATATCGGCAGGTTGGTGGGTTAGCAGAACTGCACCTCGGCCGATCATCAAAGTTAAGCAGCGCTGGGCGCGGTAACTACTTGGATGGGTGACCGCGGGTATCTATGCAACTTTGATGATCGTTTAGGTGATTTTTCACTCTTAACAAACTGTCTGGTAGGTAACATGAATATGTTTCTGGTGTTTAAGCCTACGGAATGTGACAGAAACATCCAAAACATATACACGTTGCTGGGTGATGCTTGTAGCTGCCGTAGCGCCTTTAGAGGTCCGCCCGGCAGTTCGTATCACTTGATATATAGGAAAGGAAA
>JAPYZB010002027.1:0-15197 GCA_030522745.1 Eupelmus kiefferi | reverse complement strand
CTTGAACTATAATTATTTTCTTTCTTATTATTAAAAAGTATAAAAAATGTACCCGAAAACTTATTATTTTTTATTAAATTATTTCAAATAAAGAACAAAAGTAATGGCGGGTCTTTATAATTTTTGCTGCGGCCCTGACCACACGCGACGAGCAAATAATTCGTCCGGAGTACCGCGCGGGAGATGCGTCTCAGCATAAAAGTCATCACGAGACCAGACGAAACGGACTTTCTTTAATAGAAGACAAAAAATATATTTATCTTCCAATTTGATTGCACGATTTTAGAGAGACGCATGTTGCATTTTTATTTACTAATTTTGTAATTGGGAAACTTTAATAATAATCTTTATTTTAGGTTCAAAATATTTTTTATTGTTATAATAAATAAATAATAACAGAAAATCGATATTATTTTTTGCAGATTATTTTTTGCCGAGTATGGAGCTGATAAAACAAGGAATTCTCGTCGTTTTTATTGTTGGGCTTCAGTTGGCAACATGTGTACGATATCCGGTAAGTTTTATATATTTATTTTATAGAAATAAATATTTTTAGTGCATGAATATTCATGAAATGAATAGAGAATGTTTACTTCTAAAAATGTTCTTTCCGTTTTGTAATATCAGCATGCAATTTCATTTTTAAAGCTAGTTTTAATATCTACAGAACACGTTGTTTGTAAAAATTGTGAAATTTATATGATCTTTAAAACATAAGTATTAAGGCGTATTTGAGATCAATACACAAATAATAATATTATTTACGAGCTTTCAAAGCTATATTTGCGTAAATTCTAATGTACTATTATGAAACTTTTGTGGGTGTGCTATTTATATTTAATGAATTATATATCATTTGAATAGTATTAAAAAAATTACACGTACAAAAACTGCGTAAGTCTTTTATAAATCAACAACAGAAGTTACTCTGACGCGCGCGCATCCCTAAAATAATCTGGCGCTTTCATTGCTCTAGTAGTATTTGGCCGAGCAATGATAAATTTGCATAAGAAACAACCGCTCACTCAGCTACGCAATGCTTACACAAGAAAATTCAAGACTCAAATAAGCACGTATACGCGCTCCGCGTGGTTAACTTGTTCCACTCGTCAAGATAATAACTCAAAATCTGCACCCATCGCAACTTATTTTCACTTCTTACAAAAAAAAGAAAATTTCACTTTTAATCAGTACGCACTGGCGCTCGTACAGATAGCGGGCACTTTGGGCAACTTGCGTATTAGAATTACGCAGGCAAAATGCGGGTCAAAATTGAGCCAGATTTACGGGCGGCTTCTGAAATTTAAAGGTTTTCTCGGGTATATTCAAATAAGCGTGCGCCCAGTTTGTCCCGTAAATATTTATCGCGAAACGGGACATAATTGACAATCGCTTTAGGAGAGTTCAATGGATCCATAAAACGACAAATTCTATGAAACTTCCAAACGTCTTATGACGTGACCACAAAAACATACGCCTCAATTATTCAAAATTTTTCCAAGAGTAGGAATCAATGAAAAAAAATAATCATATATATTATTCAAAAATCCTTTAAATATATGAAATTATTCAAACAAGAATAATTTTGTGGTAACAGTAATTAAAAGCGTTTAAGGAGTCGTATATACTTTTTGCAATAATTTAAAATCCTAATGGATGATTCATTTTAGCGCCTTGCAGTGATATTTTTACCTTATGCTTTGACTTCATAAATTATATTTACGATCAGTGCGGAGAGGAAGGAAAGAAAGAGGGGCAATAAACAGTGTAATAACTATACAGGCTGCCGCGGCTCTTTTTGTTTTTCTTTACAAAAGGCGCGCGCGACTACATTGCACTTACGCAAGACTTCCCTTTAAATACTAGTCGAGCTGTTATTAAACTTTCTAACTTTGCGAATAATTCGCCTTTTTCGCCCGCGCGATAAATCAGTCGTTCGACATTTTTTTTATATCACCCTGAGCGTAGGAAGTAAAGTTGGTCATAAATATTCAATTTAAATTTGCGTACTTTGTGATGATATTCGAAGAGAACCATTTAAGTCGCCTTTATCTTATCTTGTCTAGAGTGCCTTTAAAAATAAATGAAGGTTTCGTGTAAGAACTTCTGACACATAATAGAGTATAATTGAATAGTAATTGCTATTAATTAAATGAAACTATCAGTACTGTGTTAAATAGTACATTACAAACTGAATGATTAAATTTTTAAAACATTATTTAATTTGCTAAATAGACTATTTTTAATAAAAGAACTGATAAAATTACGTATCATTGTTTCTTGAAGTATATCATCCTTATTTTTTAAGGTGAATAATATTTTAAGTGTGAGTGTTTGTATATTATCTTCATTATTTGCACACGAAATGTTTAATGATTAGATCTTTTCAAATCAACTGTAAAATATATCAAAGTATCAAAATATCGCCTTAGATACTTATCATCATAACGAGATTTGACTACGTACTTGATTATTTCAATGAAACGCAGCGACCTACGGATAATTTGATCCGCTTCAATAGTTATAATTCTATATTAACCTCGTTTATTACTTAAACTATCAATTCTGTTAAAAGCTAAAAGTTGGTAGCAGTCTAGAGATCAAAATCGAAATTTTAAAGCACATACTAGCAACGTATGATTTAAGCGTAACGCGACTAATTGCATTTAATAAATAACTAATCAATCTATAATTACAATTTATATCATTCAACACCCATTTCAGCGAGAATTCGGTTTCGATTATCCGTACGGGGTAACCGGGACAGTGGAAAGCGAGAGCTGTTGTCATTGCAAGTTTAATGACACAGCTTACATGAACGTAGCCTGTGGCAGGCTCACCTCCTTCATGACCATGCTGCAAAATCTCATGATGGCGAGGTGCGACATTTCGGACCCATGCAGGCGAGCCGGAACCTCGGTCGTGCCCAGCGAGGAATGGTAGGCGTTATTTTCTTTAAGATATCGAATCGATCGCACTGCGAGCAGTTACGTAATATTTAAAATGTTTCTTGCAGGTTCGACTTCATTATTGTAGGCGCGGGTGTCGCTGGTCCGGTGATAGCAAAAAGGCTAAGCGACTATCGCTGGTGGCGAGTGCTGCTGGTGGAGGCCGGCCCGGAAGAGCCGAGTCTCACTGCTATTCCTGGATTAGCGTTCAATGCTATAAATTCCTCGCTCGACTGGCGGTATATGACGGAGCCTACTGAGCCTCATCCAACTGCTTGTATTGGTAATTATTTTTTTATTCGGAGTTTTTGACATTCTTTTGATTTATTTATGTTATTTACTGATCTTAAAATATACATTTTGGAATAATTATTTTAAAGATTAAAATATTCTATCAAATTAATTTTGTAGAGAGTGGAGGTAGATGTGCTTGGCCGCGTGGTAAGATGGTCTCAGGCACGGGTGGCATGTACGGCATGATGTACGTGCGCGGTCATCCTTCTGTTTTTGACGAGTGGGAGCGTCTTGGTAATCCTGGTTGGTCTTTCGCCGATGTTGAGAAATACTTTGAACGCGCCGAGAATCCGATCAATCCAAAGTTTAAACAGATGAAGACCTTCCGCAAACTAAATTCAGGCGGACCCATGACGATTGATCTCTTTTCTCACAAACCAACCTTCGCCGAAGAGATGCTTAAAGCGGCAAGTGAGCTTCGTTATAAAACTTCCGATCTGCATGGTAACGAACACACTGGATTCATGGTGGCACCGATGCTTACGGAGAAAGGTTTAAGAGGCACTACGTCAAGGTATATTGTAATTCTTATATTCGTGATGACAAAGTTGAGGTAGTATTAAGTTAACATTTTTTGTTCTTGATATTTCAGATATTATCTGAGACCCTCAGCTAAGCAATCGAATCTTTACGTGCTGACGAACGCTCACGTAACGAGAGTAATTACAGCTCAATGGAACAAACGAGCTACTGGTATAGAGATCATCGACAAAGAGGGCAGACTTCGTAAGTTGATGGCCAACAAAGAGGTGATTCTGACAGCCGGAGCCATTGGCTCGCCTCAAATTCTTCTTCAGTCAGGTATTGGACCAAAGAAGGATCTTGAAAAGCTCGACATACCAGTTGTTCTGGACTTGCCTGTTGGCCAGAATTTACAGAATCACGTATCCATAGGGATTAAGGTGAGCTTATAAATAGTTTATAACGTTTTATATTTTTCCTAACACAGTATATATATTTTTACTAAATTTTAAAATGATTTTGACACCAAGATGACAATTAAGGACGATTATTACGAGACCCTATCTCTGGACTCAGTCAACCAATTCATGTACAGCCGCAGCGGACCGGTGGCTAGCACAGGTCTCACCCAGGTCACTGCCTTTCTAGAAAGCAGCTACACCAAACCCGGAATTCCCGACATTCAGGTCTTCTTTGATGGCTTCAGCTCAAGCTGCGTTCGAACAGGCCTTGATATCGAGTGCCCAGATGGTTCGATAGGCACCTGCCCTGATCGTCGTGAGATTGTAGCTAGACCAACAGCCGTAGTTACCAGAAGCCGTGGTTACCTCAAGCTCAGGTCGAAGAATCCTCTAGACCATCCGCTCCTCTATCCCAATTATTTTACCAATGAGACAGATCTGGACATTCTCGTGGAAGGCATAAAGAAGGTTATCGAACTCACCAAGACCAAGACCATGAAAAAGTGGGATATGAGACTTGAAACGAAACAACATCCTTGGTGCTCGAGGTAAGTTTATTTATAAATTTTAAAATATTAATTTTCATCAATCTTGATTTAGTGATCAAAAAATTGATTACATCTATTACAAACTTCTATGAACATTAACTTCATTTATTATAGACTAAAAGGGAATTAAAAAACTATGAAATTTGCATTATTAATTTTTTTTTCTGATAGTGAAAATCAAATTAACTAGAAATAATATGCAAGCACTAAAAGTAATACTTGTTCGATAATATCAAAGTAGCCAGTTGACATAATAAATAAAAAAGTAACTGCTACAAAGTATTATATTTATCTATCTTTTTATAGTCGAATTGTACAGGGCTATTATCTGAATTAAACTCATAAAAGTTGTGATACAATTTCTTTAATCCTAATCTTTAATTTATTTACTTCCTGACATCGAGGAAGTACAATGTTACGTGAATTAAATGTATATAAATATTATTTTATTACAAGAAATTGTTTTATTTGAAACTATCGAGGAACCTTAATCAGATCTGCATCAAATCTAATTACATCCTATCTTTTACATTAAAATGACATGATTCAGAAAAAAATGTATTGGTATATAATTAAATATATAAAATTATTTTCTATTTTTATAAAATTAAAAAAAGGAACAGTTATTTACATACATTAAAAATTTCAATGAAATTACACACTTAGTTTGAATTTTATTCAGCTATAAAACTATAAACGTAGTTATCTAAAAAATACATTAATTTTGTGTTTATAATTTTTCTTAAATGTGATTAAGTATATGTAAAATAATACACAAAAATTTTCAATACAATATATACATATACATATCGTATAATTTCATCTTTATTTCGTTTCAATTTATACAGAAAACAAAAATCATTAACTTTGTTTACAGTATTTACTACACAACACCAAAAATACAAAAGTTAAAAAAACACGAATGCATTTTTGTTTAAGATATCATTTCGGCACGGACACATACTGGAAATGCCTGATCCGCGCGCAAACCGGTCCGGAGAATCACCAGGCAGGCACTTGTCGTATGGGTCCAAGAGACGATCCTACCTCAGTGGTGGATCACGAGCTGCGTGTCCACGGCATACCCAATCTCCGAGTCGCCGATGCTTCAATTTTCCCTGTAAACACGAATGCCAACCCGGCAGCGCCAATCGTTATGGTAGCTGAGAAGGCATCAGATATGATCTACAAATACTGGATGAGTAGACAGAAAGATATGGTCCCCGCACAGTAGGCGAATTTTTTTAAGTTCATTTAGTGACGTGTGAATGGTTAGAAATGTGGGTGGACGCTATTTTTTCTATGAAGAGTAGACTCTTGTACAAAGAGCGTTAATATAAGAGTTTGGCAAGTTTAGAGTAATCATCCGTTTAGAAAATATCAATGTTTAATTGTTTAGTGTTGGACTGCGTGTTCTTGATGTTTTAAACTTTTATATTGCTTTGAAAAGATTTCGTTTGACCCAAATAATATTATAGCTATCAGAAGGTTAATTATTATTAACTGGTGGCCAATTTTATTTTACGTAAGGGTATGAATTTGTATTCAATATTGCTTTTACTAAACAGAAATTTTTCTGTTTCTTTTTTAAAACTGTGTCACGCATAAATGTATGCTCGTCGCTGTATGTATTATATACATTTTTATACTTTATTGTGTTTGTACAATTATAAATGTTTGCAAAGATGACAATTGCTGTAGTTTTATTTTCTGCGATCTAGTTTTGTGATATTTTAAGTATTAGTATCTCACATTATTTCAGATAACAACGAGCTTTAATAAAAATATTATAATTTGTATGATTATACCATAGAAAGCTAAACAAGTGATTTTAAGAAATATCAAAATGTTCTTTTGGTAACAATGTATTAAGAACATGTTGATATTTGTTAAGAATAAAATCATTCATTAATTAATAATTGATTTATATTTTATTAGTTTTTGTTTAAGTAGTATGGTAAAATTCAATTTTGAATCTGAGTGTATTATTTTGAACTATGACAAAATATGTATTTCCTTACTATATTAAAAGTACTTAAATATTTGTGTAGCTGCGTATTAAAGCTTTAATATGTTTCCTGTTCCACGAATGGAATATGAAATGAATAAATATAAGAATGTTAAGCATTTTAAAGCAAGAAATTGAATTCTCTTTCATTTTTTAAACCTCATTTTAAAGAAATGACATTACTACTTATTATTTACACATTCAGTCACGAAATATATTCACATGGTAATTTAGAATCATTATCCTGTTCAAATAATGCGATTCTGCGATAACGCAAACAATTGTGGGTTCTAACAAAAATAAACTTCAAAAAACGTTTTTAAAGACTGATGGTTTTATTGAAAGAAAAAACAAAATCAATATAATTAAAGTTTGTTGAGTTCTTTACATAATGTAGTAATTTGGCTATATTTTTAAAATTTAATTTTGCATTAATATTTTCTTTTTTTAGAACAATCAATATTTATTTGGATTATTTATTAAATTTATAGTCTCATTTATTTTATAATCAATAGAGCACACCTTTAAAACCAGTATAATGATATCTAACCATATCTTTTTTATAAAACTTTCGTCCTCAAATCACTCAAAAACGTAAAGATAAATTATACACAAAATGTAATTCTATCCCAATCACTATATTTTCTATCACTCGTAAGCTTATCCAATATCAAAATAAACAAGCCGTTCTAGCGCGATGCTACCGCTTAATAATTTTTCAAACTAAGTCGATTTGAATTTCGTATTGCGCCGCTGTGGAAATACTAGTAACCGCCGACCGGCTTATTTATTTTCGCGACAACACCGGAGTCGAATGAAGAAGGTCGCGGCGATTTCAGAAGCACGCAAGAAACCGGAGAGCCGTACTTGTCGAGCGTAACAAGTCAGTCGCCCTATTGTAAAACATTCTTTAGCCGATGAATATGTTTCAGGGGGTGGGGGCGCGATAGCACGTCAAGAAGTATTGCCGGTTTCTTACGCTTTAGTCGAGCCCACACGCGTCACTGTGCAAGACGTTTAAGGTGATAATAAGAGTACACAGTTCGGTGTTGCTTCGAGCTTGCAGGTATGTTTGATCGTACAATTAGTTTAATTGATTTAATTAATAAAATTGATGAGGCTTAATTTTAATACAATAATGAGACGAATATTCTAACTTTAATTACATTATAGAAATAATATTTTTTAAGTTATTTAAATTGTATTAATTTGGTATATTATATTAATACACTTTTAAATAATAAATCTATGATTTTGAATAAGCAAATACAGATTGCATTTTTAATTTTATTTATCTTTTTTTAGCATTGATAATATTTAAATTTATAATTTCGAAGAATATGTAAATTACTCATATTAATTTTTGAAACTTAATAAAGTATATGTACAGTAATTTTTAGATTCAATTAAAAGAGTCATTTCGATTTTTATTAAAGTTCTTCTTATTGTTAGCAGCACATTATCGGTATTTAAGTTATTTGAACTTTAATCTAGAATAAATTCGATCCAAAACTCAATAACAACGATAAGAAAGTACTATTTAATCTGGTCACAACCTGATGATATCTCAGTTCAAATATAAATCGCATTTCTAGAGAGGAGCTTTGCAATGGATGCATGTATCGCAGAAACGTGCTCCGTGGCAGCAAGTGGTACGTCCGCCTTCATATTCACTCAACTGATTCAGACTTTATTGGTAGCCCAATGTTCCTTAAAAAATCAACAAGATTACCCGGTCGATCGTACCGCCGATGTATTGGCAAATAACCTGGACTTCGATTTCGTGGTAGTGGGCGGAGGTGCAGCCGGCTCGGCTGTGGCTAGTCGGCTCAGCGAAATCGCTGACTGGCGGGTGCTTCTAATAGAAAGAGGTAGCGATCCTTCGCCTACGAGCGATATTCCTGCCCTACTGTTAATACTGCAAGGCACAGATGAAGACTACAAATATAAGGTTGAGCCAGACCATCGTTACTGTCAAGGTGTGCAGGGACGTCAGTGTATCTGGGCAAAGGGCAAAGCACTTGGTGGCAGTTCGGTCATCAATGCCATGCTGCACGTACGTGGCAACGATCGTGACTTTGATCAATGGGCTGAGATGGGCAACAAAGGCTGGGCATTTAAGGATGTACTGCCCTACTTTCGCAAATTTGAAAATTATCATCCCGATATATTGGCAGAACATGGCAACGAGTTGTTTGGCACCGGGGGTCCGCTTTCTTTAAAGCGCTTCAATTACTCAGAGACCGCCTTACATAACATATTATTAGGTGCTATCGAGGAGGTGGGTTTACCGAACATAGATATATTGAACAAAGATCGCTACGTTGGTTATACGAAAGCTTTTGGAGCAATCGACAATGGTGTCAGACAGAACGATGCGAAGGCATATCTAAACCCAATAAAAAATAGAAAAAATCTTTACATTATCAAAGAAACTAGAGTAGATTCTTTGATATTAGATGGAAAGAAAGCTTCTGGTGTTAAAGTTACTTTAAAAGATGGTCGAAAGATCAACATAAAAGCTTCTAAAGAGATTATACTTTCAGCTGGAAGTATTGCCACACCGCAAATACTCATGCTTTCTGGAATCGGACCAAAGAATGAACTTGAAAAGCACAAGATCAAAGTGGTCGCTGATCTTCCCGTAGGTAAAAATCTGCAAGATCATATTCTTTGGCTAGGAGTTCTCTTAACATATGTCAACCAGACGGCAGTTCCGGTTTCGTCGACTTTTAAAGATGATTGGGCGTATGATTATCTTATGCATCGTAAAGGGGAATTGGCTTCTATTGGTGGTATTGATCTGCTTGGCTTCATCAACACTAAAGATCCAACCGCAAAGTATCCTAATATTGAATTTCATCATTCCCAAATACCTCAAAATCAATGGTTCAAAGTTGAATCAGTGGCAAATTCTTTCAAGCTTACGGATGAAATAAAAGCGGCAATGGTAAAGCTTAATCAAGAAGGTGAATTGATTTTTAAATCTCCAGTTTTACTGAATCCTCTAAGCATTGGACATCTAAAGCTTAGAAGCGCCGATCCCGAAGATCAGATTGTGATCCACGCCAATTACTTTGATGTACAAGAGGATGTAGACACAATGTTCGAAGCCTTGGATTACGTTCGTTCATTGTTAAATACAGAAACATTTAAAAAACTTGGCATTAAACTACGACGTCTTGAGATCCCAGATTGTGCAAAGTTTGCGACAGAATCAAAAGATTACTGGGAATGTAATTTGAGATCTACGGCTGGCACAGTATATCATCCCGTTGGAACTTGTAAAATGGGACCAGTTGGTAGCAGTGATTCAGTAGTAGGACCTGATTTAAAGGTACATGGTATAAAAGGTTTGCGAGTGATCGATGCTTCTGTGATGCCAAAGATTACCAGTGGTAATACTCATGCACCGACTTTGATGATTGCAGAAAAGGGTGCAGATTTGATAAAAAAAGAATGGCTTGGTAAAGATGAACTTTAAATCTATGTCAATTATTATTCGACATTATTATTTAAAAAAAAAATCTTTTCAAGTTTTATCTATTGATAATAGTTTTGTTAAGAAAAACATTTTGTTGCATTACTATATGTTTATGTATTTAAATAATTGAAATTATAAAAAGTTTTTAAATACAATTGTTAGTTGAATATCTTTGTTTGTATTTATACGTTTTTATCATATAGTATGACCGTTTCAAAAGTACTCATAGGTATATCTCTATAACGCATTAAACATATCAATAGTTATTTCCTAATTATACACTAATTTTAATACTTTTGCGAAATGATACAGTTGCATGATTTTTAAATTCTTTCTGATTTACTGCATTTATTATGCCTTTGACCAATACCAATGGCTAGATTAGACACAGTCGAATACTAATAAGGTATGCAAATAGAGTAACTAGACAGGTCCTACCACATTTCCTGAAGAAAACCAGAACATTAAAAATAATTCAATGATGAAAAATTGTAAAATTATCGATTCATATACGGGAATTATCAAAACCTGCATATTAATAGCATGTTTTGAGTTTTCAAAAGAAGTTTTTTAATCGCGCTTTGCCAATTGGATTTTGTAATAATAACGAATGTATTATATCGATTTATTATGTAACATTATTCAAAAAATATGTTATGATTGTATTTATGTGTATTTAAATAACAATAAAACATTGAAAATAAAGAATTAATGTATAAATTCATGTATAACTAACCAATAACCACTTTCATATCCTCAAATCGTTATCTTATTATAAACGAGTCAGGAATACAGTGATCACGAAGAACCACTGAAAAAAAGATCTGTAGGTTTACGCGGTCTCAATTAAAATTGCATCAATGAGGGCGAGCGATAAATCAGATTTTTTACGACGTCCGCACCACACCCGTCTAACGAAAGCAAGCAGTTCGCGAATCGAATTGCAGACGCCGGCCAGCAATACATAATGCTCAGGCAGGCCGGGCAAAACACGCGTATACGCTTGAAACGATATTGCGTTAGCGCGCTACAGTTTTCCGTAATTAAATGCCGTACAATCCATCTCAATCTTACGGATTTTCGTCTATTGCCAAGGAAACGACCGACTCTCTCAGCCCGAAGACTCGAATCTTGGCCTTTCTACACCGAGAGCGAAAGGGTAATTGAACGTTAGCTTGCGCCGGAGCAACTGTTTTTCATTATCCTTTCTTTCAGCAGGGTTATACGACCGCGAGGCGCGCTTTTACGAGTCGTCCGTCGCGATATTGACACTCGGGCGAGAGCAGGAGAAAAGAAGACAATGCTGGAAGCGCCCGGCCGTGGAACGTTCGCGGCTGTCCCGCGAATAGCTCGGATTTATGTGTCTTTTTTCTGGCTTTTAAAGGTAGCCGCTGCGGAGCATTGGAGAAAAATGCCGGAAGGTGAAACGGACAAGTCGTAAAGTGCAGGAGCAGCGAAATCGTCGCACGGCCGAGGAATATTACGCTCGCGGAGACTGACTTATTGTTAGAGAGGGCCGGGACTTGCAATTAGAGATGCATTAAAAATAAAATTAATGGCTTTCAGTAGTCACAAGAAACTTTAAAACGATAGTAAACCGATCGCTCTGAAAAGCCAGGAAAATTAATTTGTGTAGCGAATTAACGAGCGATTTTACAGTAGTGTAAGATCAATTAGATAAGGTAACGAGTATAGGTAATGCGCGATATATCAGTTGATTGTAGAGTGTGGTTTTTCAAACCTAATGTGCATTAAACATAATCTATTTGAAAGGCATTATTTTGGGGGCGTTGACAATTCGGAGATGTATAATTTAAGGAAAATTATATTATTGACACGTTTTGGAACCTTTATGAATTTATTGTTTTATTAGAATTTTCAGACCATCTCTATTAATGTATAAAAAAGTCTAAATAGATGTTGTTATTTATTTTATATGGAATATTTCAATTTAATCAGATAAAATTACGTAAAAAGTTTTCACTTTTGAAACTAGGAAAGTAAATAAAACTGTAAAACTTGAAAGAAAATTACGTTTTTAAAATAAAGTTAAAATTAAAAAGTTTATAAACAATAAAAAAATACTATTACAAAAAAGTCATCAAAAAATATTTTACAGCCGGAAAATAAATATACATATTTTTAGATAAACATCAAAGCCTTTCACATTATTCTTAATGGGTTAATTACTGATGCAGCTTCAATTAAAAAACTACATTTGTAATTCAATGCAATCATTCAATTACTTCAATTTGCTCATTGTTTCAGCTAAATACTATTATTGCAACTATTTTAAAATTTAGATATAATAGTAAATTTTACATAGGAATTTAAGTTGCCATGGTGAAAGGTTGTTAAATAAAATGTGTAGTCACGGTTGAAATGAATTCAAAATAGTCTTTTTTCATGTTTATTTTTTTAAATATAAGCTGGTCAATGCGGAAATCCTAATAAAGCTGAATGTTAGATTATTAATTAACTCATTTAAAGTATACACTCTTCGAGAATTAAGTATGACTAGTGTGAATAGAGTTTTCAATAGCAGAAATGATACAGTGTTGAATTTTAGCCTGGTTAAATCTAATTTTTATTAATTCATCATAAAAGTATCATATTTGTTCATGTAACATTCTCTTATCTACATTTCAATTTGGAATTACAAAATAGATTTTCTTAATGCAAAACGTATATATAAACGAGATATGTATGAAATATTGGAATTACAAAATAGATTTTCTTAATGCAAAACGTATATATAAACGAGATATGTATGAAATAAAAAGGTACTTTGTTTACAAATTGGTTGCTGTAGATTGGTTAAGAGCCTTATTTCAATATAAACCAGATAAAGCAAAATTCAATCTTTCGAAAGATGGTAATGATTTAGAGCTACAGATTTCCACGTGGGTTTCTTAACATTAACATAAAAATAATTTACTCAAATAAATAATCTAATTACGCTATTTATTTATTATTTTTTAAATTTGCGTAACAAATTTTAATTCTATTTGATTAGGAGCTTCTAAGGTTTCAATGTTTTTATGCAAAACTACTTTCAAACACCTAGTGATATCACACCGGAAAACTCACATTTGAGCCGGTCCGAAAGTCGCTGCACTAACGATAGTTCGTTAGTGCAGCGTCGTATATTTTTTCTTTTTATTGTTAACTTCACCATATGAGTTCCTTATTAGAATGGCATTTGCTGCGCTAGATGAAAACATCGATTTTTCAGTGCTGCTGTCGTATATTTTTTCTTTTTATTGTTAACTTCACCATATGAGTTCCTTATTAGAATGGCATTTGCTGCGCTAGATGAAAACATCGATTTTTCAGTCAATTTGTAATTACGGTTTCTACAACTTTCGTTTATTTCAAAAATTCAAAAACGTAATGTAAAGTATAATGAGTACAGGAAATATTTCCACGCATGTTAATTTATGTAATAATTAAATATTTTTGATTAAGTTAACTATTTTATTATAAATTATCTATCCAATTAAAATTCCATGGGAACAAGATTACGTGAGTACGGTAAATTCATAAAATTTTAGGTAATGCTAATTTAGGTTGGCACATAATACAGTTTTCTATCATTAATATTTTTTATGCACGAATATTTTTTTTTTATTTTTTTACGAACTAAATGTTTGACGTCAATATCATTTACCACCAATCGCACAAAAAGTATTAACACAGGCGAATAGTTTCGCAAAAATCAATTATTTCAATGACTAGCGGTATAATCTTTTAAATTTGACGGTACGGTGTAACGCTCCTTTTTATGTGAAGCAAAACATTTAAATAACACAGTAGTACTCTGCACTTATATTTTAAATCGTCTTGACTGATATGCAGTTGTATGGTGTAGTTTTCTAATCGTTTTATTTTTTATTACCAAACTGAAAATGTATATAAGGAATGCACAGGTTTTTACAGTAGACTTTTTGAGATACAAAAAAAAAAAATAAATCACCTCCAGATCGCCACATTAATGTCAGGACAGAAAAGTAACTCTGATATCTTGGCACTCGAAAGTCGTGTTTATGATTTGCATTTGACGGGAATTTTTTACAATCCACAGGATACACAGGATACACAGAAACATACAATAATTCGTAATGCCTAGAAAAATCATCAAAACCACACTTAAATTGGAGTGCAAAGTAAACGTTGGAATCCAATTGTGAAACTTGAGTTAATATCAATAGATAATTATACGAGTTTGTGTCATGCACCGTATGTCAAGGCGAAAATAGAAGTGCCTTATACACAAAAACCGAGAATTAGAATGTTCGATCGAGTAATTCTTAGAGAAAAAACAAGTTAGATCTCCATTGGCGTTAATTTAGAAAGGAAGTAAGTCAGAAGGAAGGGCTGTTATAATTTACTATTTATTGCACTTTAACCAACTCGCACTGTAAAAATGGCTAACAAAATATTATTATTTAACAAGAAACAATCATGAGCCAGTGCCAATTGCAAAACTCCTATTTAAGGTTAAAAAATCAACAAGTACAATTCTAACTGCGTCCAGTCGAAGAAAAGCTGAGAGTAACTAACCACTTAAAAGAATTCCATTGACCCGTAGACTATCAATAAAAAACAATACTTTCGATCTATGTTTAGAAAAAACTATAGAATAACCGGCAAATTTCCAGGTGTGAAATTCCCCATTCGCGCAAAAAATCGTAACAATATCTCGGACGTCTGTTCGACATGCACGGCTGTAAAAAAAGGAAACGTGCGCAACTGCGAAAATCCGCGCGTGCAGCATGCAACCTTGACGTTTGGTCGGCTCTGCGCTGTTGTTCCCACCCGCGCCCGGCTTTTCGCGATATCGCTCGCGTAGCCGTTCCCCCCGTCGTCGAAGGATCGGGGCCCCTAAGGAGTCAGCCCCGCAGCAAGGCTCAGACCCATTCGCGCTCGAAACTTCGCCGCACCTCTGTCTGTTGGGTTACTAGTTCGCTGAGTTGCGATCATGCGTTAAGT
>JAPYZB010002026.1:0-12954 GCA_030522745.1 Eupelmus kiefferi | reverse complement strand
TTCTGCAGTGGCGGGCTCGATAAGTGGCTGGAGATTGCCGGATGATTTTACGTTATCGATCCAGGAAATGGAATGGTGGGAAGTGTGGCCGTTTAATTTTATGACTGTTTAGACGTCGCGTGTTGGGGAATTAATTGGGATTCGGCGCAGATGTTGATAGTTTGAACATATGGAATTTAGCGTGCGCCTTGAATACCTGCATTGCTTAATTCTAAGCAGAAAATCAGCTATACAAAGAAAAAAATTTTGTCATTCCTAAGCGTTTCTACAGTTATATTATTAAATTTCGTGAAATTGAATTTCATAAAGTAATGCCTGGAAATGTTACTTTTGCATTAGATAAACTATGAAAAAAGGGGGAAGGTACAAACGTTCAATACCTGCTCATTCAGTATCCCCAAGACGACCACGTGCCGGCGATGCAGACGAAGCCTAAGTAGGCGGGCTTCTGCGCAGGCGCGAACCGGAGCAGTAGCCGCCTGAGGGGCGCGCGCGCGCAGACTAGAATATACACACAACAGCATAGATACGTATACCTATACAGATGTCTTTTTTTCCGTTGCCTCGCCGTCGTCTATATCCGCGCGCGCTCTAACGTCGCTGGCCGAGCTTTCTGCTTCGCTCCGCTGCAGGAACGGAACGCGTGTGCGCGCCTATAGATCCAGGACTGCGAGTTACTAGCGTAACATGTCCGCCGCATAGTGTGCTAACACTCATATAGCTCTCTCAGTGGTATTCCCGCCGCCTTCGGACAGCTCGTCATCGCGCGTCATTGAACAGAGAGCCGCGTGCTTACACGCATATTTTCCTCTTTCGTTCTGCGCCAAGAATAAACGTGTCGCTCGCGATATATAATATTGTGTATATCTATCCGAGGCTGCTGAGCTGAGCTCTCGTACGCGCGCGCGGGGGAGAGACATTCGATACCTGCGCGTTTTCGTCTGCTGCTGCTGATGCTGCTCTCTGGCTGTTGAACGAGGGGCACGCGGCTACCGTGCGAGCTGTTAGTGTGATTCATACGCTCGCGCGCGCGCTCCGAGTAGAGTGTCTCGTTCTTCTCAGGATTTCCAACCCTGTTGCAACAGGAATCGACGATTTCGTGGAAATAGAAGAGCCTGCGCAAACCAGTGCCGAAGCAGGAGAGGGAGGGAGAGCTGGAAGAGAGAAGAGAGAGAGATCTGAAAACGGGAGCATAGTGCAGTCTTTATCGAGCGCGCGCACCGCGTGTAGCTGTGTGTCGGCAAACTCTCCGAGGAGTCTTTTTCCCTGATATATACGTATATAACACAAAGAGCTGATTCAACTCGCCATCTTGATCGCAGGTATACATCTGGCCCGTTTAATAATAAAGCTTGCGGATTGAAATCATGGCCAAGCTTTAATTGGAGCCGCGGCGGAGGTGCCCCCGAGCTTTTTCCCCGATGATATCGGACGACAGAGATAACAGACTACCTGGCCACCAGCAGCAGCAGCTCCTCCAAGTCTGGAAAAAGTTGGCTAAGCAGAGATAAACGACTTTTTTTCTTTTTTCTTCAACACGAGTGTGTGTGAGTGAGAGTGGGAGGATCTTATCGTCGTTTCCAAGGCGAGCTTTTTCCTCTCTCCTTTTCTGGTTTTTTGCTTTTTCGTTGCGAGCGAGGAGAAGGAAAGATTTCACGAGAGGGGTAATTATTATACAAAGGAGCGCCTGCGAGAGGCGTCATGCACAAAATATCGGAAGGAATGAACGACCACGTTGTTATGGAATTTTGTGTTCTTAGAAGTCCCGCGGCGGGTATAGCTGTGCCTAAGCGAATCGTCTGAGTCAGTGAAATACAAATCTTAGCTTTCGGCTCAGGTTCTTTTTTTTCCTACGTTACGCATACTTATAACACACGGACTTGCACGGACACTAGTGCCCCTTTTTTGCGGCGCGTCTGCTCTTTCTCCCTCTACTCACTTACTCTGCAGTTTCATTTTTCTGTCCTCGTGTCGCATTTTTCTCTGCCCTCCCCCACTCGCGAAAGCCGAGGAGACTGCTTTTAGGACTGATAGATGCTATACAACTCTGCGTGCCAGTGATATAAGTGCCAGTGAACAAGAGAGGGACCACTTGCTCCATTTCTCTTAATTAAAAGACATTGGAGTGCGTGCTCGCTTGAATTGAGTGTCAAGTGGTCTGAATCAATTCAATTTTATTTCTGACCAAGCCGTTCAATTAGACAACGGCATATTTGGCATATACTTTACAACCCGTAATGTATTTGGGATCTCGCAGCGGCAGACACACAGGGAAGATAGAGAATACAAGATTGACTGCAACAGAGCTTCATCTTGGTTTCCAGCCACTCAAGGGTACGGCATACATTTTTTGATAACGTACCAACATTTTTTAAGCTTTTTAATTATTCATTAGTTTGATACTCAAATACTAAAAGCTGTCATTAGCATATACAATTGACGTAGTGTATTTTAAAAAGATTCCATTATTCAACACTTTACATACTGTTTAATACCTTATTCTACAGCTAATCTTTTATTTTAAAAAAAAAAAAAAAATATGTATGAATACTTTTTATAGTATGTGTTATACTAATTCAAACAAATATAAAATTAGTTTGAATTGATGTAACATTTTGTAATATTCAATGACTCAATGTGAGTCAAGATCTAATTACAATTTTTTAAATAAGGAAATTCGACTAATGTTTAATTAAAAAGATATACACGTATTAATAAAGTATACTCTATCCCTGGTATTGACTTTTAAAATTTTTCAATAGCTGTTCAACTTCCATCAGCTAGTGTCTTCCTACCCGATTGGGACTTCTTCTTGTTGAGTGGATTCAAAGAATCACCAACTGCAAGATTACAGCAAGGCATGAGCGAATTCGAACGAGCTATTGTTGACTCACGAATTGGGTGGAGAAAACTCACTGATCCTGGTGACTGACAAGACACCAGCTTTACTACAAAGTACTCAAATCGATAGCAGTAGCTTTTGTCAAATGCAAAGCTATTATCGTGTGCTGATCTTTGAAAGACTCGCAGAAAAAGACTCCAAAATGACGCTCGATTGGTATCGGTAGCAGATGAGTTTACTTTTTCTTGAGTTCCTATTCATATTCAACTTCGGAGCATTTGACATATAACTTATATTGGACTTTGGTGAAATCACATACTGTGTATGTAATTGGCATTTGAAAACATAAACCAAAGATTATACATTTATTGTACTATTAGTTAATATATATATACATATATGTATACATATATATGTAAAATTAGGTGATATCTATATAGCAATTAAGAAGAAATAAGGCTTAAACAAAACTTAAAAAAATAAACAAAGCTAGTGCTCAAAATGCCGGCCACACCAAACAAGCTCTCCCTAAATTTTAACAAAAATAATTACAGTGTTTTTGGTACACGAACCAACAATGACAATGCAGATCAGCAACGAGAGCAAAAAACTGAGCTTTTGGAGGGTAAGAATGTGAAAATGAGAAACTTCTTTAGAATGCATAATTTACTAGTGTATAATAAATAAAAAATAAATTATAAATATATTTTAAAATTATGGATCTTATTGTGAACACTACTTTATTATCAGCCATATAAATTTTAAATTTCCATTTGCTTTTTTTAGGGACTAGAGGCAATGGCCTCCTCCACTTGAAGAATGGAGTGGATTATGTTAATCCTGGTGAGGAGGACCAGATGGAAATTTATGGGTAAGCTTTAACTTTGAGTTCGTATATATAAAAGCAAATCAAAAAAATTAACATTATTCTTTTAGTTATCATTCTTGATAAATAATTATCGCTTCTAAAAATTAAAATATATTGCCTCCAATGTTTATTATCTTTTCGATAAATATAACGCGAAAAAAAACTTGTAGAAACAAAGCGTTTTTATTTTATTGAATTATGCTTTTCCACTTCTGAATGATCAAAGTATACTATCAATAAATGTTTTTAATTTTACTTCTCAGGTATAAGAGAAATAATGCATACACTGCCGCAACATGGTTCCTGATAATTATCACGGGTGGACTATTAAGACTTGTCTTTCATTGGGTGCCACATCTCATGTTATTAGCTACCCATTCCAGATGTTCTCTCGAGCAGGCAGAAAAAGTTCTTCTAAAAGAAAAGTTTCAAGGAAAGCACACGAGCTATCACGTCAAAAAAATCAAAACCATAACAGCTCAGAAAGTATGGTAAGTAGTTATATTTAACTTACACAATTTTCGACTTCATAGTTTAAAAATTCAAAGATCAACTTAAACTAATAAATATTTATTTACTTGCAATTTAATTTATAATATAAATTTATAGTTAATTTCGGTTAATGCAATAAGATAAATTAAAATTGTTAAATATAAATTTAATTCAAAATGAGAAAAACAATTATCTGATTCTCTCGGACAGTCATAGAAATAATTTTTATAGTGATGATTTCAAATAAATTTTTCGTAAAAATAAGGCGAAATTTTCAAAGAAATAATTACTCAATACACCATAACAATTATGTTGTTTAATCAATAAAGGGAAAAGTCTCGGGAAGAGAACAATGTAGATGAGGAAGAATTACCTGCTAAATTGAATGATTCACGATCCGAAACACAGAGTGCAATTACAATTGAGCCAGATCAAGATCAAGAGCAGACATCGATGCCACTTTCCTTCCATTTGACTGGAGGTCAATTCAAAGGTAACTTTAAAACGGTTTTTCATAAGATTTTAATTACCAAGCTTAACTTTCTTTTCTGTTAAATATATTATTTAAAAAAAAATTATAACTTAAAAAACATAAAACGCGTTAACTATAAATTTCACTAAAATCGAAAAAGTTCAAGTAATATAAAATGCACTCTAATTCATTGAATATTTATTTAACTCCCTGTTTTAAGATAAATTGCGTTTTGTTCATTTTATCGCTCTTATACAGTAGATACTAAAACTTAACGATTCTTGAAGTATTGAAAATGATAAGAACGTGATTTTCTGCAATGACATTTCTGATAAATTTTTCTTAAATTACATCGCACTTTCTATACCCTACCTACAACAAGAAAAATCGGAAAAACGAGCAAGATTAGATACGATTGCATAATTGTTATATCACTGCTTTTCAAAACAACAAACGTAAACAACTAAAGCGTTTGCTTGTTTTCTAACATTTTCAGAAGTACCATGGATCTATACATTTACTTGCAAAAAGCTCACCTATGTCTGGGATACGGAGCGCGGCGAGTTCCTGAAGCTCGGTGGCCTCGACCGAGGTGTGGTGACCTCGACCCTGCACCAGACGCCTGGGCTGACGGCGGCGCAGCAAAGTATGCGTCGGGGCATCTATGGCGACAATGAGATCATCGTACCAGTCAAGGGCTTCTTTACGCTTCTCGCACTTGAGATCCTCAATCCCTTCTATGTCTTCCAATTTCTTAGCTTCTGTCTCTGGATCTCCGACGACTATATTTTTTACGCTATGGTCATCCTCATTATGTCCGGCTGCGGCATTGTGATGGCTGTCTTGCAGACGCGAAGGGTAATTTGCAAATGATCTTGCTTTCTATTGTCAATAAATATTGGCAGTAGAAGTAATAATCTTTTTTAATATGCTTTAATTAAACTTTTATAACATATTTGTTATTTTATTTGCTATTTTTAAGTAGAATATAATTAAGTCCTATTTATTTATTAATTTAGTTTTAAACATTTAGTTTAGTTCAAATATCTAATTTTATTTTTGGAAATTTCATTGAAATTTCGCGATGTTACGCAAATTTGCTAAAGTTTTGGAACTCATGCATATTTAGATCAATACGTATATAGTGATATTGTTGATTGAAGTATTGATTGCAAATGAATTATAAAACTTTTTCATTTAAATTTGATCAAAAATAAATTTGAAAATGTTTCTTTTATCTGTTTGCAAATAAATAAGAATTTTAAGTTACTTAAATGTACTTTTTCTTTCTCAGAATCAACGTAATCTTCGTTCCACCGTATCATCTTCGGATGTGGTGACTGTATTGCGTGACCGCGCGACTGGCGCGACGTCGACTGTCTCGGCCAAGTGTCTGGTGCCAGGCGACATTCTCGTCATACCCTCGTACGGTTGTATACTACCCTGTGACGCTGTTCTACTTACAGGAAACTGCATTTTAAATGAATCGATGTTAACGGGCGAATCCGTACCGGTTACAAAGACACCTATACCTGCTGCCAATGATGTTATTTACGATGGCAAGGAGCACGCGAGGCATACGCTCTATTGCGGTACACGTATACTGCAGACCCGTTACTTTGGCACCGAGAAGGTAATTGACCTTGCTTTTAATTCTACTGCAGTTTTCAATTAAAAAATTAACCTTATAAATTTAATTTTTAAATTTAGGTGCTTGCAGTGGTTATTCGCACAGGATATAAC
Organism: Eupelmus kiefferi; assembly: GCA_030522745.1. NCBI lineage: Eukaryota > Metazoa > Arthropoda > Insecta > Hymenoptera > Eupelmidae > Eupelmus > Eupelmus kiefferi. The sequence goes on along the minus strand of JAPYZB010002026.1, from coordinate 6,537 downwards.
ACAAGTAAGGGTGGCCTTATTCGTTCCATCATGTATCCGCCACCTGTCGACTTTAAGTTCGAACAAGACTCTTACAAGTTTGTGGAGCTACTTGCCTGTATCGCAAGCATTGGCGTCGTCTACACCATAGTTACCAAGGCTTTACGGGGCGTTAAAACTTCCCATATAGTTCTCGAGGCCCTCGATCTCATAACAATTGTTGTGCCACCTGCACTGCCTGCTGCTATGACTGTTGGTAGATTAGGTTGGTAGATTAAACAAAAATATTTTCTTTATAAGTATTAGGTTATAGCGTATAAATAAGAAGAAAGATTTTCAAAATCAAATAAAATACAGTTGAATTTTGAATGTTTTTAAACAAAATTTTATTTGACTTTTCTTGTAATTATTACTTTATTATTATCTTACAGTGGCTCAAAATCGACTGGAAAAGCACAAAATTTACTGCACGAGTCCAAGAGCCATTAACATTGCCGGATCCATCGATTGCGTTTGTTTTGACAAAACCGGAACACTAACTGAGGATGGTTTAGATATGTGGGGCGTAGTAAGTGTTGGTTCAAAGAAGTTTCAGCTGCCGGTCAAGGACATAACCACCTTGCCGTTGAACGAAGTATTAATAGGCATGGTCACGTGTCATTCAATCACAATAATTGAAGGTCAATTGATCGGCGATCCATTGGATCTAAAGATGTTCGAATCAACGGGATGGGTATTAGAGGAGCCGAATGTTTCCGATACTTCCAAGTTCTCGATGCTTTTTCCCACGATTGTTCGACCTCCTAATTCGTCTTGCATGAAATTTATTGCTGCTGCTCCGACACCATCGCACAATAACGACGAAGTTGGTTCGGATGTTACTGAGAATCTTGGTGGGGCTGGTGATGATCAATTAACCGAGGATGGTATTGAGATCGGTATAGTAAGACAATTTCCGTTTACCTCAAGCCTGCAACGTATGAGCGTTATCACGAGAACTCTAGGTGCTGATCATTACGATCTATACTGCAAGGGTAGTCCCGAAATGATTCTTAGTCTTTCGAAGCTAGAATCCGGTAAGCTTCTATTACATATTTGGATAATATGATATATATTTAAATCTATAAAATTGTTTAATCTAATTTTATTTTTTAGTACCCCATGACTTTAACAGTATTCTGCAAGAATACACCTCGGAGGGCTACCGAGTTATCGCCCTTGCGCACAAATCTCTGAAGCGACTACCCTACGCAAAGGTGCAGCGCATAACGCGTGAAGTCGCTGAAACAGAGCTCAACTTTCTTGGATTTGTAATTCTGGAAAATCGTCTTAAAGCTGAAACGATGCCCGTAATTGCCGCGCTTAATGAGGCCGCTATTAAGGTTGTTATGGTCACGGGAGACAATATGTTAACAGCTCTTTCGGTGGCAAGGGACTGCGATATCGTAAAACCCGGAGTACCAGTAATCGCGGTCACTGCGGTGACACAGCAGAATCAGACCAAGCCACAGGTTTATTTCACAAGAAGCAGCACGCAAAATAGTCAAAGTCATTCTTCGCCCATAGCGCCTGGACCCGAAGGTGATTTGAGCGAAATCACGGATATCAATAGTATTGTTAGTCTTGAGACGATTGAGAGTGGTGGCGTTTTTGGAAATAACAGAGCAGATCCTGTGCTCAATTATCTATCGGATGAGTAAGTATTAAAACCTTTATTATGAGAAAATATAATTTTTTGGAACTATCTTAATTTTTATTATGATCTTAGCATTCAACGTACCGGGAAAGGTCGAAATAGTGCAAGAAAGAATGATTACGTTTTTGCTTTAACTGGAAAAACTTGGGCTATGATAAAGCAGCACTATCCCGATTTAATACCAAAGTTAGCTACTCGCGGGTCTATCTTTGCTCGAATGTCTCCTGATCAAAAACAACAACTGGTACAGGAATTGCAAGCTCTTGGCTATTACGTGGGTAAGTAACTTAACATTTTATTTTTTCATAGTTTATGTATTTAAAAAACTTGCATATTAACAATTTTTCTTCTTAATTTTTCTCTTTTAGCAATGGTCGGCGATGGTGCGAACGATTGCGGTGCTCTAAAAGCCGCGCATACTGGCATCTCGCTTTCGGATACAGAATCATCAGTAGCCTCTCCCTTTACCAGCCGTGAAACCAATATTTCTTGCGTACTAACGGTCGTACGTGAGGGTCGCGCTGCACTAGTCACCTCTTTCGGAATCTTTAAATACATGGCGGCCTACTCTCTGACTCAGTTCGTGTCGGTCATGTTGCTCTACAGTATTGACTCAAATCTTACTGACATTGAGTTTCTTTATATCGACCTGTTTATAATCTCTATATTCGCGTTCTTCTTCGGAAAAACAGAGGCTTACGATGGACCCTTACACAAGACACCGCCATTGACGAGTTTGATTAGCGCTACGCCAATTTTGAGTTTGTTTGCGCAAATACTCACCGTGAGCGTGTTTCAGTACTTAAGCTTGTGGCACCTGAGGCAGAATGAATGGTTCGTGCCGTTTAATGGCACTGATGAAAACAAAGATGACGTTGGTTGTACAGAGAATTATGCTATATTTATCATCAGTTCGATACAATATATTATCCTAGCCGTCGTCTTCTCAAAAGGTCGCCCTTATAGAAAAGCTATCTGGACGAATTATGGATTATTAGGTAAATATTCTTTTCGCTCGATAATTTTTTCGAATATTTTTAAACAATGAAATGACTAAAATAAAAATATCTTTTTTTAGCTTCCTTCATACTCCTAAGTGCATTCTCAGCTTATTTGTCTATCTCACCATTTGAAAAACTTGCTGAGTGGTTCGAATTAGTATTACCAGATGATTTTGGATTCAGATTTGTTCTGCTAGCTTATGGAGTGGTAAACTTTATGGTAGCAATGTTCATGGAGTACTTTGTAATTGAATATATTGTTTTTACAAAATTAAGAAAACGGTTGCATAATGTCGAAAAATCACGTAGAAAGTTCTTAAGATATGATAGAGATATGGCAAATAACAATGAATGGCCACCTTTGTCACACGAACCCTTGCCCGAAGCTGCACCTGATATACTTATTCGGCAAAATCAGGTCAGTAAAATACTGCTTGTTCAATTTTATTGCTATAACTTTTTACATTATGATAAAATGATTAATTTCGATCCCTAAAATTATTCTAGGTGACAGAAATCAAAATCGAAAAACGTGTAACCGAGAGTGTACCATCGGACTACAGCGCCGTCGGGACTACAGTTTCCATACAAACAGCAACTCGTCGAGGTAGTCCACCATCCTTACCTCCGGATTGTTTGATGCCATTCAAGAGTGTTGACCGTTTTGGTGGCTCAACGCGTGAGGTGCCACTTAATCCACGTTCCTTATACGACGAGCGACGAAACACCGTCTCTATGCAAACCGTGCTTAATTATTACGACGAGAGCGGTCAAAATAAACAAAATTCTGCAGCAAACCAACAAAATATGAACAACCATGTAAGCAAGCCAAGACTAAGCTCGGAATCCGCTCGCGAGATCGACAGGAGTGATAAAGTTAAACGCGTGAAAGAGACAAATCCAATTGCTACTCTTCCTAGACACTCTGCTGCAGTCAATGCGATTGGCAATGACGAGAGAAATTTTAGAAATGAATCTGTGGCGAACTTTAGATCCGCACCTGATAACAATTCGAACGCAGCGCAGAGCGTCCTCGAGCTCGACATATTGCCGTCTTGAGGCTGGGCCATCATACTGTCGCTCGCGCGTTTTCTTCTGGGCAATGGACTGCTTGAAGATAATGCAGCGGCAGACCTTTTTGGTGGAATAAATATGGTTTCGTTAATGCCTTACAAAGTCAGTTGATTCGGGCAAAATTCGGCTTGACGTATGATTTATTTTTTTATATTATAAAGTGCAATAGGCTAGCTTTGTTTGCGATTATCTATGGCTACGTGACAAAGTTTATTATTTTTATAGAAAAAAGCATGAGCTTTTGATATTTTAGGAAGTTATAGATAGTCTGTGTATGTACAAGTAAATAATGATTTGCTTCGAAGTTTAGAATTTTTAATATCGATTGAATGTAGACTTTTGATTCGATTACATTTTATGAATTATGCATTTTTGTCACGTAGCTGTAGCTTTAGTGGAATAGTATTTAAACGTAACATTCAATTAATTCTGATTCATATATACAGACTCTTTTTTTGATATATATTATTGCCATTATACGATTATACACTTTTACCTGTAATTATATATTATGCAAGTTTTCTTCGTAGTATTAATTGAAGAAAATTTGCAAAAAAGATATTCTATGATTTTACTTTTGCCAGAAATTGGGCTAATGTGGCCAATTTGTTATATTAACAAACGTTTGGTTACATTAACAAAACTGTTATCTGAGTGTAGACTCAGAGAATTACGAAGTTGAAAAAAATTGATAATTATTTAATGGGCCAATTATGATTCTTAGCTATCTATGCGAATTAAGTTTGTATTGAAAACGTAATAATTTTTGAAATTTTTTTAATTACTATTTTTGAATTATTATATTTACTGAGAAACGTTAGATAATATGAATATAAAACCAGTAGATAAAATCAATTTGTAAAACAATATTATATATACACAAATAATTAAATGATAAATTCTGATTCGAACAAAATTTTCGCTACCTAATCGCTGACATTATTGTGCAGTAGCGAATTTTTTGTCGTATAAACATTTGTCCGAGAATGGAAACATTTTGTTGATAGTACAAAAAATTTTGTCTCAGTGTAGAAGTAGTATAACTATAAAGCATTAGATTTGGTACTTATCGAAGGAATAAGTTGACGAAGAACATATCGAGATTTTTTGGCTACTGAATGAACCCGACATGAATCTTTAAAAATGATCGAAAATGAAAAAAAGTATTATTCTGTGCGGGCGCAATAAAAAAAGAGAGATTTACTTAAAGATTTCGTCGGCGTTACTTTGAACGAAAAATAAAACACAAAAAATACCGTTATATGTATTTTATCGATATAAGCTTAGAAGAATTAAACACGTATTTCGATGCGTCAAAGCTAATAAAACAAGGAGTGAATGTGTAATTCACGGGCGTTATTTACATTAGCTTGTGCATAGAAAGCGATTGATCGTGTGATAACTTTGTATTGTTATTAAAAAATAAAGATGGGTCAATACGCGATGGAATTGTGTAATAAAATAATAAGTTATGAAAAGCATACAATATGAGTTACTTTCTTTAAATCCAGACCTACTTTCAGAAAATGCTTCAGGCAATATTTTATTTTTTATTATACTTTATTATTCTAATAATATATCTTTTACTTCATAAAATAACTGCTAAAGTTCTTTTTTTCAAAATCGAGTTTACAATTTTTGAAAGGATTATTTTTTAAAGGATTTTTTTTTCCTTCTTTATTGGATTAGCTCTAATGTAAAAATCAACTTTTTAATAATCATTTTCTAAGTGGTTCTAATAACTAATCTCCTCAAACTAGATAATACTGCTACTAGACGATTTTAATTATTTTTAATTATTCATATTCAATTTTTTTTTCGAATCACTATAAATTTAATCTTACACATTTTTAGCTTTTTAAGCTAATTTTAATTAAAACGTGGATTTAAGCAGTTACTATTAATAAAATGAACACAGAAAGTAATTTGTTTATCAGTATAAGTAATTTTATTAGTAAATAATTGTACAAAACGAAGATCTAATACAGAATAATGATACTAACAATATAAATTATTCAGGCTCGATTTGATCTTACATTATATCAGATATGGCAGTTTAATCTCATGGCAGCTCCGAAAATATATCTATCTCAGCAACAATAAGTTGTTTACTAAGAAATAATTGCATAAACTTAACTATATTTAAAAAATTGCAAATCATTGAATATATGCACCCATGATAATTACATTAAAAAGACTAGGTAAATTCATCTATCGCGTTCTCTATGGCATTCGAAGTAAAAAATCATCATCAGTCAGTATTTAATTATCTCAGTTCCTTCCTCTCAATAAACCAAGTCCCACAAATCCAAAATATATCCTTGCAGGATCTACACTTCACCTAAACACCTTCCTAAATCAAGACTCCCTCTCAGAGAACAACGCTACATATTTGGTACGACCCCACCTACGACTACCTACACCCTCAACCCCTTAAAAAACCTAAAAAATCATGACTAGCAGCGGGCACCTAACAAACACACTCTCGCACTTATATATATAACCAAGCCATCATCACGAGGTCGCGGCCGCGCTGTAAACCAGATCCTTGCCCCGGAACATGGACTCAATGAGCATTCGCTGGTCGAACTTTTCGCCGCGCGACTCCATGGCCTCGACGCAGCAGCGGTAGCGTGACCAGGCCGTCGTCATCTGCTCCGGCTCGTCATTGTTATCGGCGCAGTGCAGCCTGCCTGCAGCTGCGCTCGGCGCGACGCCGGCTGATGCTGGTTGCATGGGGGGTCGCGGCGGCGCGGCCAGCCAGAAGTCGTCTCGCTCGGGGATCAT
>JAPYZB010002025.1:0-15345 GCA_030522745.1 Eupelmus kiefferi | reverse complement strand
AAAACTAGATAAAGAAACTTTTTTTTTTATTTCTTATTTATACTAATAATTATTGAAAGTGGTTTCTAATTTTCATAAATGTAATAATTGCATATTTAAATGGCAAGAGTATATTAAAACTCGAATGTCCCGCGTTTCAAATTAATAAAGAAAATTTTTAATGTTCAAAGTATATTGAATATTAAGATTTTGCAAAATAATATTGTAGTCTATAAGCTTGGAATATTGTAATGTAATAATAATTGAATATAAAAGTACTTATTTGTCATTCATTTCATTGGTCCAAGATCCGATTGACATGTCAGTAAAGTTTTCAAACGCGAAATATACGGATAAGTCGTGGTTCAAAAATACCGCAAGATTTAGATCTTATTATTTAAGATTTCAAAGCTTACAAGATAGTTTGTATGGGCTCAACTTGGATTTCGGTTTTATCTGAATTTGCAATCCCACGAGCCAGTCAATTACTTCTTTAAAATAAAGAATGAATAATTTGTAACTGTTTTATTTTCAAAAAATTTTAGTTAATAAGTTATACCCTGGTAGAATCTTAACGGTAATCTAGCTAATTTACCGTTAATTTTGACAAATTGACAGTAAATTAGCTAATTTATCGTTAAGATTCTACCAGGGTAGTTGAAAGTAGATTTAGGATTACATCTTGTTAATACAGATAATAATGTTCAACTTCTTTTTTTATTTTTTAAATTTTTACTACCTAAATTTTATTAAATTTGAAAAATATATCATTTTTTTACTTTGATTGAAAACAAAGTTAAATTTAAAAAGTTTAGAGTGGTATAGAATAATTTTTAATCTTTTGTAAATTTTCTGATTAACATATTCTAGTTTCATTCATTAAAATGGATTAGCAATTAAATTATCTTTACTAATTAAAGTGTATTTGTTGTATTCTTTTACAACAAAAAGTACCAATTTCAGTAAAGAAATCCAAAAACTTTGTCTTTATAGATGTAAAATAATGTAAAATTCTTTCTCATACATTTTTAAGAAAATAATAAAATATTGATTTACACAAAAAGAATCATAATGAGAGAATTTTTCCATAAGTTACAGGAAAAATCACGGTAAACGTGAGATGGGTTGCAGCTTGCAAGCTGCAACACCCCAAATATTATCGAAATTACGATAAAAATTGTTGTACATCATGGTAAAAATTACAGTAATTTCTATAATTTTTTGGGGTGCTGCAACCGGTACCAGGTTTACCATGACATTTCCTCTAATTTTTATGGAAAAATTCTCTCAGTACATAGAATGCCGTTAAAAAATATTCAATATCCTTCAAGTGTGAAAAATCGGCCAGAAAAATCCAAAGTGAATGTGAACTTATGTATTCAAATTGTGTCATCCCTACTGAAAAATGTCAGCTGAGATATCACCTGCGATTTTGGCACGGAATCTCAGATGAGAAATCAGGTGAGGTCTCATTTGATTTTTTATCTGTATAAAAAGTTAATTCGAGAAAATTTATGAAATTGATCTTAGTTTTTTCTTGTGAATTGATAGATGAGAAATCAGATGACATGTCATCTGTCAATTCACAAGAAAACAATTAAGTAGTTTCATAAATTTTCTAGAATTAACTTTTTATACCGTTTTTCTTTATTTATGAATCGGCAGATAAGATCTCATCTGACTTTTCAGTAAGGATTTTTTTTAAAATCCCTTAAATAATATTAGTTTCTGTGAAAATACCTAATTTGTATTTACTTCGCATATATCTGACATTATAGATCGTGCTTACTCATAACTTAAAGTTATTTTTAAATCAAAAAGAAATCAATTTAGTTTTATCACCAGCAAAGTACTACCCACCATACACAACTTAATTATTACATAAAACATAACGATCAATCAAGGCCAAAAACAACGAACAAGTTTTTTTCGCCAAACGACGCGTCCTACTCCAATTTTAAATCATACGGAAACAGAGCCTCTTATCAACTAGACAGAGCTTACAATGTTTCAATCGAGGTTTCAATATCTAAAGCCCCAAGCAAATGAGAGGGATAGACTGTCACGTGTAATTACAAACAAGAGGATACTAATATATCACGCTCCCGCGATAAGACGTATACGTACGGGAGCATACCCACACTTGCGCCAATTAATCATTTCACTTCCAGTCGCTCCAGACGATTATTATATCCATCATTCTCCGACGACGTGCGTCGACTGATTGTAACTAATATTAGCGCAGGTTCAGGTACCTAGAGAGTCGAATTTTCCACAGTTGCATTTCGCGGTAATTAATTTTTCGATTGTAATTACAGATATTAAAGTGAAATTTGGAGTGCTGATCGAATTTTGAGAGTTTCCTTTCTCGTTTGGCCACTTGATTGAATTATCTCGGAATAAGGTGTAGAAAATCTATTACTTATCGCTGAAATAAGTAGGTATAAAATTGGAGCGTATAATCTTTGATTATACCAAGTACGCATTATCATCGAAGACACGCAAGTGGAATTCAAACGTAATTTATGCATTATTATAACAACAAATCTATCATTAAAAATCACGTAATTACAGCAATACACCTCTCCGTAAAAATCAACGACAGTCTGCGCAGCGGGAAATTTAAAAAACCGGCCAATTATCGACGGAGCACCAGCCGTACTCATATCGCCGCAGCGCAAGATCAGCAGAGAGCGTTTAGCTCCGCGTTTTAGAAAAAAACTATCGCGCCTGGAAATCTATAGACTCGCGTGCGGCATGGGCTCAGCTGACTGTTCGAAAAATTCAAATTCACCCTTTGTTGTCGCCATTTTCGCGAGCTAGCAGCGCCGCCAACCACCAAATCCGCCTCCGCGCTTAGCGAATAAGCAGAATAATAAACAGAGACCTAGACGCTCGTCACTTTTTATATATACCGATAACGTCTGCTACAGCACTCGGATCGTCCCGCCAGGAAATACATAACATAACCCGGAAAACGAGCGGATTCTCGGCTGGTGGGCACTTACGCACGCGGCTCTCTCAAGCAGTGCACGAGTGTATTAGGAGCTGGCTAAGTGTACTCCGCGGAGCAGCATCACTGTGGTGAGTACTGACCGAAAGACGGCTCGCTCTTCTCTTTTTTTTTCCTCTTGTTCTGTTTCTCTTTCTCTCCACACTCTTGCGCGCGTTTGTGTATGTATATACATCGGCGGTGAGAGCACGAGAGCAGCAGCCTCCCCCTCAGCTCCCTATATACATGTATACAGCTGCTTACAGAGAAAAAAGAGCGAGCTGTTGGTAGAGCGTGTGTGTGTGTGTGTTGGATTGGAAAAGAGGCATGTGTGCAGTACAAGTAGTGTGTATATATATGTATCGTGTTGCAGAGAGTGTATAAACGTCTCGAGAAGAGAGCTGCGCTCAGTCAACGATTCCTTCGCAAATAGTCGGTGTGCGGTGCCCCCGTGTGCTGTTGTGTGCAGCTCATAAGTTCTGCGTGCGCGACTACTACGCACGGCACTTCTTATTCCTTCTAATCGAGAGCAGACAGTGAGAGAAAGAGACCGCAGCACGCGCGCGGAGAGATGTGCTAATTTGGATTTCATCAGTTCCTTATTTGCTTCTTCATCCTTGATTAGGCCGATTCCGTCTGTAAAGTCAAGCGCTCCGTGAGAGAGAGAGAGAGCCAGTCTCAAATGTGGAGCCGAGGCAATTATGTCAAAACAGAGAATTCTCTTCTCATGCTCGTTACACTTTTCTATTTCGCTGTGAGTTCATTTTCAGTGTAAAGCTGGCAGACAGAGGCAGGAGTAGGATATACGTTATTTTCAATCTCTAGTGAGAGAAATTATTAAAGAAACACTAGCATCAGAGAGAGAAAGAGAGCTAAGCTTTTGCAAAATAAAAAATATCACTAGTACTTTTTCAGTATACACCAGAACCGATTCGAATAAATGAATCGGACCACCAGGTTTTTGGCACCAGCCTCTCTAGCAATAAGTGCCTATTGTCCAAAGGTCCAGGCAAAACTTCACCGCCACCTTAATGTAGGCTCGGCCTTTCTCTTTTTCTTTCTTTTATTTTATTTTCTTATATATAAATTATACTTTTATTTTATTTTTAGTTTATTAAATAGAGTTTGTCATGCTACTACAATGACAACCAAATTTCCTTTTTTACTAATTAAGCTTTTTTTACAGATCGCTGTCAAAGCATCATTATTGTCACCAAAGTCTTCCCTTGATACTTGCCAAAAACATTCCTATATGGAGAAACTGGATTGCAAACTCTCAAGTGAAACACCAGACATTGCCTCAATGTCTGATAAAGAAGACTTATCCAATGCATTGCAAAAGTTAGTAGTTTCTGAAACTGTAGATGAAAATGTAAACAGCATAGACGTTAATCTTAATACTGATTCTAAAGAAACAGTTAAAAGAAGACAGTCAATAGATAGAAGTAAATATAAAGAGTTGCGAAAATGGAAAAAAATTGGGAAAGGTAAGCATTACTATGGTATTAAAAAAAAAATTTTTTTTGCATTCTTTTCACACTTATTTTAAATTTGCATAACTTTAATAAAGTATGCTAATATATGCACTGTTTTTCTTTCAGAAAAGTCAACATCGAATTCTGAAGAATCATTTGTCTTTAAACTACTTTCTTTCAATATATTAGCACAAGATTTACTAGAAACTCATGCATATTTATACAGAGATCACAATAGGCAAGCATTACCTTGGGAAAAAAGGAAACCACTTTTGGTACAAGAAATATTAGAAGCAGAAGCTCATGTAGGAGGAAAAAATCTTAAGTATCAATACAAGTAAAATGTATATGCATTCTTAATCACAAATAATTTACAGGTGGTATGCCTTCAAGAAATGCAAGAAGAACATTTGAGAGAATTTTTAATTCCTTTTCAAGAAAATGGATATACTTACTTGTATAAAAAACGCACAAATGATAAAAAAGATGGTTTACTCCTTTTGTACAAGGATGACACATTGAACTTGATAGAGTTTTCTAAAGTTGAATTATACCAAACAGGTATTGAATTACTTAGTAGAGATAATGTTGGATTAATAGCCAAATTTTCTGTCAAAGAAAGTCCAGAAACAAAATTCGTAATTGCAACGACCCATTTGCTTTTCAATCCAAGAAGAAATGATGTTAGATTAGGTCAAGTTCAACTTTTATTTGCAGAAATTGAAAGAATAGCTTTTATTGAAAATACCCCGTGAGTATCTCTTAATCATGTTTATGAAAATGGTAAATGAATTTTCTTAAATAAGAATAATTTAACAGAATAGGACCGCGATACCATCCTATTGTGTTATCTGGTGATTTCAATCTTGAACCACACAGTGGAGTATACAAGTTTGTCACTGAAGGTTCTATAGAATTTGTAGGCAAAGGTCGAAATTTGGAGCAATGTGATTATCGGTGTCTATCAAATTCTTTGATCCCTCCACATCTGTATGTTACAGATGAGTGTCAGCATTTCAATGTGCTATCACAAAGATTATCTGGTAAAGGCAGTGGTAAAGTTATGGTAAGATTTTCATCAATTCTTTTTAAAGTAAAATTTGAATGCACTTTATTATTGTAAACTTTCAAATATATAAAATTTATGTTATAAGTATTTATCAAGAAATACTTAAGTAGTTTAATAATTTTAGATATTTGCATATTTTAAATATTTGATATACATAATATGATTTCTTTTTTAATTCTAGTTAAGAAATACAGAGAAAGATACACTGCAGAATTCACCAGACTCAGAAACAGAAGAAAAAAGTTTAGTTGATGCTCATACAACTACTTACCAAAAAGTAGAAATAGCTGATGGACATTATGTTACATTTTCATCAGGACTTTTGACACATCCATTTCAATTAAGAAGTGTATATAATCACACAGACAAAACAGGAAAAAGTGAAGCAACCACATTTCAAAACAGATGGATAACTGTAGATTATATATTCTACAGTAGCATGAAGCCATTAGAAAAATATAGATTACCAACAGCAGATGAGTGCTTAGCATTCCTGCCTACGATACCAAACTCAATTGTGGGAAGTGATCATTTATGTCTTGGGGCTACTTTTGAGTTAAAAAAGAGATAATTTTATTTTAAATAATGGTTATCTCTTTACCCTCATGTATATATAAAGATTAAGCTATGACAGAAAATATTTGCGGTCATGTAATTTTATTATTATAAACATATTTTTTCAATAAAGTACAAAAGTATTTAAAAAAATATATAAAATGTAATCTATTAATTTTTATAATCACTAATTATAAATATATATTAGACTGTATTTATGATACTGCATTTGAAAGTAGTTTTTCCACTTGGGCACTTCCAGTACCAAGATTAGAATTTGAATATTCTAAAATACATTTATCTTTGAGAAGCTCATCTTTTGGACGAGCTATACAATTGTATTGACGGTAACATTTTTCACTATATTTTTGAAAAGTCAGTAATAAATTTTTATCATCACCATCAGGTCCAACTACAAAATCACACTTATATGTTAGTGGTTTGTCTTTGATACAGCATTCTAAAAATCTATAATCTGTTGTAAAATATTCATTGATATTTTTAAAGTTATGGATTCCAGCTTCTTCTCTCAAGATGCCTGTCACAAATGTATCATCTATCCAAAAATATTTTGAATGATGTTTACTCTGGTATAATAATTTTAATGCTGTCAGCATGTCAATCACATAAAACCAACCAGAAAGAAAAGTTGGGTAAGTCTTTGCTGGAAATTCTTCATTTGTTACATACCACTTGTCAAGTTTGTCTCTAATGGGTGCCATGTGTTCCAAAACATATCCCATTAGAAAATCTTCCTTACTATTTGATCTTACCTTATTTTCTAAAAGAGTCATTGCCTCGTACAAATTTACAATAATGTCATCATCCATCTTCATAATATAAGAGTAGCTAATACTGCATTTATCCACAGCCCATTGTAGTCCCATCAGATGTTTGTAGGTCAAATTCTTGTAGTCTTCAATAAAGTTACCCTGTATAATATCTTGATATTTTCTAGCTTCTTCCTCGATGTCAGCTTGGGTAACTCCTATCTTGTCTTGTGCCTCTTCGCTCAAGGTACCAAGTAAAAAAATCCTTCTAACTCCAAGTTTTTTCAGATCTTGAGTCATGTAAGCATTTCTCAAGGCATTCCTCTTCGCAAGATGCCCAGCATAAGAAGTAACTATCCAAACAGCTTTGATCTTCCTATTATCATCTTCAAAGTCTTCAATATCCTCGAGGGAGTAATTGCACCTTGCATCGATGACATATTGAAAATTATCAAGATCCAATATCCTCATGGGATTATTACTCATCATCAACCTTTCATGTTCGCCATTCAAAAACTTCTCGACGAAATTATCGGAGGCCGCAAAATATCGCGGTTCATCGCTCTCATCGCTGCTCAGACCGACAAACACGATTATCATCAGCACCAGAAAACACGTCAGCAGCAAAACTAGCAGCATACACTTCATTGCCATAATTAACGCTGATAGAATCAGTGAGTTTCTCTCTCGAGCGGAGAGCGATTATTTTCATGTTCATTCAAAAAGCCGAGGAGCGGTCGAGCTTGCGCGCACGCGAGATAGAAAAAACAAAGCAAAACTGCAGGTGTCTCGCAATGAAAAATAAAAGAACGCAGAGAAAGATAGAATAAAGAGGTATATAATTATAAAGACGTTTACCGCGATGAAAACAGAGTGAGCGCTCCAGCGCCAGCTGTGCAGTCAGACGGAAGAAGTCGATCTCCCTCTCTCCTGCCGCCAGAAACCAGACACCAGAAAAAGGATGAAACTCGTCCTAAGAGGCGTCGTCCGCACCTTTCCCTTCTCTTCCTTCCAAGCTCCTCTCCTCTCTCTCCTCGCGGTGCGCCGAAACAACCTAAAAACACCGCGCCCGTCGCCGCTTTGTATATACTCCGCGCTCAACTACAGTAGATCTCGTCTCTCCCCACCAAAATAATACTTCAGTGTGGGCCGCGAGTTAAGCCAGCGCCTTACACTCGCATTCGTCCAGGCCGCGCCGGCAAGTGTAAACATTCGCAGCTTTGCTCGGCGCTCTTTCACGCGCGCGCGCCTCTATTGTACTCTTTAAACACATAGCTATACGTATATACATCCACCCTGCAGTACATTAGCTACGATTCGCGTGCGCGCGCGCGTCTCGGGGCCACACGTGTGCCGCACATGCGAGAGAGACGGAGAGAGCAAGTGTTTTCTAGCAACGGCGGCAAGTCGCAGCAGCAGCGGCGGCAGCAGCTCGACGTGCTGCAGCCAGTTGATCCAGCGCGGTGTTTCTTTCAAGGGGACGAGCTGCTCCTGCAGCAGCGGCGCAACTACGAGGCCATGCAGGAGATCTGCGAGAACCTGCGCCGTGCCATAGAGCACGGCCGCACGGATATCGTCAGGTCGATCTTGGACGCCTGTGAGTTTGTGCTTTCCTTTTCGTTCTTTTTGCGCGATCCTCGCTTTTTTTGATGTTTTGGAGCAGGTGCAAGCTCTGCCGGCGCGCGCGCGCGCGCGCTGTGATTGCACGCATCACCTGTGGGTATGAAAGCTTGTGTGTGTGGGTATGTGTACGTGGAAGAGCGCGAATTTGATTCCACGCTGGCGAATAAGGGATATTCGCGTGCGCGTATGCAGTTGGCGCGCGCGCGATTATATGCACCGCCCCGCAAGTGTCTGCGTGGGTGGCGGAGCGATTCTTTTAACCTTAAAGCAGTCATGTTTGGGCGGGTTTGTTTGATTGAGGAGGGGCGGAGAGGGGAATAGGCTGGTTTGGAGTGGTTTTGAAGGGTTTTTTTAAGTGGAGGTTGGTGACTTGAGGAAGGTTGAAGTGGTTTTTTTTATAGGGGTTTAGGTGTACAGTTGAGCCGAAATTGAATAGTTCGATTTGGCAGGTGATTTGATTGCATTGTTTAATTGGGTTATTGAGCATTAAAAATTTTGTTAAATATGTTAAGAAATTTTGTTGTTTATATTATATCATTTGATATTAGTTTCATCATTTTCCCGGCATAAATAGACTTTATTTTACGAAACTAGAATTTTAGTATTGTTTAAGTATTTTTTGGTTATGTTTGCATTATCAGCTACTTACGTTGGGTTAGGTTAGTTAGGTATATTTTATTAGCCGGTATATCGTCTGTCAAGTCGACACCACTGCAGCAGTATCTACTTATATGAGTAAGCCCAAAAAGTGCAGTACCTGCAATTATTTTCGAGTAGCTTTTTTAGAACGTCATCAAATTTTATAAGAAAATATTAACATTTAATAAAAAATAAACGCGTTTTGATTAATTATCAGTAAAAAGTAAGAGAAGAATATATCATGTTTATTTATTAATTTAATTACTAAACTGCAGGTGAAGATAATGATGTGGGTGAAGGAATTACAAAAGATAAGATTTTAAACGGACCAATTTTTGAAGAAGGCACACCTTTGTTATATGCATCTGTAGTAAGTTTCTTGTTTGCTATTGCATCATATATTTATTCTTACCTTCTGCAATATACAAAGATATTTTTAACTTTCAGCATAATCAAGTTGATTTAGTAAGGACATTGTTAAATTGTGGAGCTGATCCAGCTGCAACAGACATTCAAGGTCGTAATGCCTTAGAGGTGGCTGTAAATGATAGAATTAGACAGATTTATATCGAAGAATTATTAAGAGCAACAGCAGCATCTGAGTAAGAATTTATTATTTATTTTCATGATTTTTGCATATTTTATTTATTACATTTTAATCTCTTAAACTTTTTTTAATGAGCAATTTATATTTTATTTTAGAATTGAAAGGGTACAAAAATTATTGTCTGCTGGTATAAATGTAAATTCTTGGGACTCGGAAGCAAGCAGAAACACTCCTTTACATTGGGCAGCTTGCTATGGCAATAAAGATATGGTACAATATTTAACAGGTACTGAAATATTACAAAAATTAATAATAAGTTATTTATATTATTTTATATCAATACATACTTTTGTATTTCATTATTTAGAGAAAGGTGCTAATGTAAATGCTGAAAATGGATGTAGTGCAACACCGTTACATGAAGCTGTAAATCGAGGTGAAATTGAAATTTGTCAAGTTTTATTAAGAAGTGGAGCTAATCCTCTTATTCGTGCAACTAAAGGGTAAATAAAACTAATATTTTTAATCCATTTTTTTATTTATAATTTAAATTCTTCCATGAATTTTATTAATAAAAATGATATTTTCTTGCAGAACATTTGCTGGAAAAACAGCTTATGATCTTTCTAGAGGTAATAGTTTGATTCAGTGTTTAATAGAAAAATATTTAGGAGAAATGCCTTCAAAAGAGATAGAAAGTATACATAGTCCCTTAGAACCTGCAGAAGATACAAACTTTTCTCCAAAAAATATTCTAGTTGATACTCATCAGCCTCTTTCTGCTGACTCCATAAAATCTTTAGAAAATAGTTTTGAAATTCCACCTTCTATTGGAGATTCAAGAGAATCAGGTAGTGACAGTCCGTTACGAACTCGACGATCTGTTGCAAACTCTGTTTTGTATGAGTTGCTTTGGCCTGAACCAAAAAGTATCATTGAACTTGGACATCTTTCTCCACCATTTATAATTGGCAAAGAACTTTTGATTTCAATCATTCAAGTGAGTAAATAAATAATTAAAGCTTACTAAACAAAGTACATCATAAATAGACTGTATAAATTTAAAATAAAAACATAATTTTTTATAATTTAGGGTTCTGAATCTATTCACAAAATCTTGGATGTTTGGGAAATAAGTAGAACTCATTTGTTAGAGCTTGGTTGTGATGTGAAAATTGGAGAAGTGCAGCCAGGATCTGGAAGAATTTCTTGTGATAAAAGAATTGAATGCATTGTTAATCGAAAGCTCTTCAATGGTGCTGAAGGTTACCAATTGCATATTTCTCAAAATTATATTAAAGTTAGTGCTGGTAGTTTAGCTGGATTACATTATGCTGTTTGCACTTTTGTACAAATATTGCGATTAAGCAAACAACGTTCAAGCAATACTGAAGTCTGTGAAATTGAAGCAGTATTAATCAAAGATGAACCAAGATTTGGCCATAGAGGTATTCTTTTAGACATTTCTTTGAGAGGCCGCGCACCTACACTGGATTATTTATTACATGCTATTGATGTTTGGTCTTCCTTCAAAATTTCTCATTTACATCTTTATTCTCGACTAACGCCAAGTTGTGACTGGCAACTTTGTTATTCTAGATCAGAAATGGTGACTCTGGATAGATATTGCAGGTAAACATTTTAATTTTCGTATTATTATTTATTAATACACTACCATAAAAAAATATTAAAAAGTTTTTTATTTTTGATTTAGAGACCGACACTTAGAATTAGTACCAGCGCTAGATGTAGATTCTAACGTCAGTCTACGTCATTTGTCACAAATGTGGCCTCTTTTTCAAGAACTGTTATCAACATTTCCAAGTCTGAATTACGTGCATATAGGCCCTAGATTAGCTAACTTATTAGTTCAACCAAGTAACCTTGATTGTTCTCTTTCTGTAGATGAAACTATAGAAACAGATATGTCTGAAGTACTTGAGTCTTTTTCTAGTCTTCAGCAACTTTGGCATATTCTTAATTTAAATTGTGATACTACAGTATTACTGTGTTCTAATGGTTTGCATACTAAAGCGGAATTTCGTAGTATTCCCAACAATGTTATCCTTGTTGAATATGGCTTTCAGGTATTTAATATTTATATAATTAATTTATTTACAAGGCAGAAATCATTAATAATTTAATATCTTACACTTTATTTTAGGCGGATTATGAATTTTCTGGTTGGACAGAAGCATTTCGAGTTGCAGGTGCGAATGTTTTACCTAGTTCAGGAACTGCAAGTTACAATAGCTTAGCTGGCTGCCCTGCTTCAACTTATGCTAATACGAAAAATGCCGTGAAAACTGCTCAAGAGCAAGATTCTATTGGTATTGTAGTGGCTCATTGGTCAGGAAGTCATCATTTGACATCTCATACATTTGCTTGGGTTGGATATCTTATAGCTGCTGGTCTATCTTGGAATACAAACACAGAAATTGATGTAGAACCGTCGATTGATTTTTATGACATTCGTGAATCAAGCGGAATTACTAATAGAAAGTAAATACTAAAAATTTTCAATGAATAATAAAATAGTAAAATATTAAAAATTAAATTAATATAATGTTGTTTTTAAATTAAGATCCATTGCCAGGCTACTAGATACTCATGTATTTCGTGACATGGAATATAAAATTGGCAGTTCCATTCTTGAGTTAGGACGAGTTGATACTTTAGTTTTGACATTAAGTAAAAATCAAGGAATTAACGATCTTCAACAAATACCTGATAATCGTGGCTCTACTTTGTATAGACTGTTAACAGATCCAGATAATGTCAATCTTGAGTATCTTTCTACAGATCTCTTTATGGTAAAACTTTGATAACTATTAAAACTTTTGTATAAAATGTAATAATTTTTATATATCAAAAAATTTATTTGATTTTCAGAAAGCAACAAAACAAATTAAACGAGTATCTCATGCTTTGTATGAAGCTAATCCAACATCGAAATTCGCTTCCATGGAGATTCAGGAATTGCAATTAACTGCAGACTTGATGTTAACAGCATGTAAAATAGGAAGAACCCTCATCGGTGTCGGTATTAACCCAAACAGCAATATGGGATTGGCTGTTATAAATTTAGGAGTTAGTAACTTACCACCAACTTTTCGAACTGACATAGCCAATAAAATGCTGGCTCACATCGAGCAATATAAAGGCGCGTGGCTCCAGAGACACTTGCCGCAAGGTCTCCAAAGTTCCTTGCTCATATTGACCAGTGCTTTGCACAGATTTGTGCCTGATTCTTAAATCTGCCAATGTGATAATAACTGCTGCTTTTTATATCGAATGAAGCTAATTAAACTGCACGGAGCGCGTTACTGCAATAGAGCCACCCCTTGTTGCATTTGTTGTCAAAAGCGTTTAACGCCGGGACAATCGTTGTTGAACAATTAAAGTTATCAAAATAAAATGTTATCTGACAGGTAAATGTTACTAGATATAAATATTGCATTAGACTATGGTATCATTTGTGCACAGTAATTGCATTTTTCATAATTCACAAACAATATTGTATTTGATGCTTTTACTGTGCGTAACATGCCTTAGGACTAAATATGTACATACATATTATAAATTGTATATATGCAAAAGACTTATATTATTACGTGTACCATGTAATTCATATGCTGAAAGTTAGTTACATGTATATTACAAAAAGTATTCTATTGTTAGAACAAAAGAGTGATTCAAAATTTAGCGATATTGAATAAGAACTTCGACAAATATTTTGAGCTTTTATAATACATTTTTCATACAGTCATATTGTACTTTTTACAAAATAATTAGCATATTAAATTATTATCTTTTTCTGTTTTACTTTTAAAATTCATCAAATCCTTATTTTTAGAATAAGAAAAGCTTTTTAATTATATATTTATGCCAAATCAAGAGAAATAAAAGTATTTTAAGAAATTATACTTATTTCATTTTATTCCTAGAAATAAATTAATGATAATCTAAATTAAAAGTAACTATTTAGATAAGCATCTGCCATTGTTATATGAATTTTTTTTTTATTTTCACTGGCGATAAAAAAAACCACTAGATGACAACGAAGCGTACACTTTTAAAAGCTTTACAACTTCGTAAATTAATTGTTTTTAATATATATATTAAAGGGATAACAAAACCCTCCTTGTTCGAAGATACCAAAATCCATTTTTCGCATTCAATTTAAAATTTTCGAGAAACTACACGAAAAACAGTTATTTCAAAAATAGCAATGTGATGTTAATTTCGATATTTCCAATAAATTATTTGTATAAAGGCTGACGAAACTCAGCTTTCGGGTCAAAAAATATCGAGATTCAAGATTCGTAAATCAGAATTTCTTAACGTAAATTGTATGATGCAAAATTTAATAAAAATTAAATATTAACAAGATCTGATTACTCCTATCGCATACCTACATATTTATCGGCATGTCTAAATTATATAGCTTTTTGACCATTAAAAAAATATATTACGATATAAGCAAATCCAGGAAATAGTTGCCCTCCGAAATGATATACTCTACCCCTATACAAATTCTCATGTCATCATTACTCTCAGTCAATTACTAAATGCTTATCAAGGATTTATTTAGACTAAATAATTCACGCTTCAATTAGAAGTTTATTTTTTATATTTCCTTTAAAATAAGACTACAAGTGCTCATGACTGCTCATGACTCGTGTATTTCGAGGCGTTAACCTTATAACTGCGGCTTTGTTCATATTTTGGTACCTAAAAACATATCTCAAAGTTTCATTAAGATCTATTAACGTATAAAATAATAGATATAAGTACATAAAATTAAAAAGGTTCATAAAAAAGGTAACATAAAAAAAGGTTTGTAAAATCTAAAAAAATAATAATTTTTTGATACAGTCTGCGTAAAGTAAAGCTTTATGCATTTTTTAAATTACTTAAATTCAACTTTGAGTCACCGACTCGAAAATATCGATCAATGCAATCTACAAAACAGTAATTATATTTCTATACTAATACGAGAAATTAAATTTTTCGCACTTTTATCGAAATATACTACTAAACATTTGGTTATTAACTACTAATAACTAAGTTATGTACTAATACATGTAGACGGGTAGCACTGCAGATAATTCAATTACAATTGTATATAGAATATAGAAATTAAATTATTAACGAAAAAAATGTATTAACATTTTAAATGCGCAACCTAGTTAAAATCATTTACGCATTAAATAATTGTAACTTTTTGTTTTAAAATAGTATTTTTCATAACAAGGGCGTCAAGTTTCACACCCACGTGTGATTGCCGTGCACGAGGCTCGAGTGATTCGGAATCACACGCGGATGAGAAGTTAACGCACATGTTGCGAACAATATTAGTATATGGGCACATATAACGTGTCATAATCGTGCGTTAACATTAATAATTTTAAAATAATATACAGTAAGTAAATGAAACATAATATTCATAATAAGAATGTATATATTGATTAATTTACCGAAAAAAGAATGTATCTTTAATCCCATATGATTAATTCTCCATTCACCTTTTACACCTTGGAGGCAACATTTAACCGGATTTTAAGGGAGAGTCCAGATGTGACCCCTACCCCAACCCCGTACCCCGTGCGATTATCTAATCGAGTGTCTTATCTTCATTACCTTGTCTTCATAGTAGATCATTCATAATATTATTTTAATTTTTTACTATCGAA
>JAPYZB010002024.1:0-12957 GCA_030522745.1 Eupelmus kiefferi | reverse complement strand
TGAAGCTGCCAGAAGGATAAATCGTAGAAGTAACGATCGGCAACAAGAAATACGTAGTGAATATATACGTAATGAATAATACGTAATGAATCTAGTTCACATTTTCACTGCCATCTCTTTAACCGAAATCCGAAAATATTTATTTGCGTGGTCTAGAGTGTGTTTCGATCGTACACTTGGGACGAAGTAGCCAAGATCTGAGGCGAAACTTTGCTGCTAGCTGTATGCGTACATATAGTAATAGACTAGCGCTATTTCGTATCAGATATATTTTAAATACTGTAATTTCATATACAGAAATAAATTCCACTGTTCAATCTAATATATAATTGCAAATTTTGGTATTCTGTTCGCAGGTGATACAAAAGCAAGCGTCAAGCCCATAGAAAAAGCAAAAACTTCTTTGTACCTATTTTTAATATACATATTAAGCATTACATATTCTTTCTGTTTATTTTAATACCACAAATTACATATTTGTTGAGTGTGATATTTCTGCTTTTTGTTTTTTGTTATATGTATACTTCAAAAGTCAACTTAATAGCTATAAAAAGTTAATGTAATAAATAAAAAAAAATTAATTTAATTTTAAAAAATTTGGTAATTTAATTTTTGTTTCCTAAAAAAAGCTTTGTAAAAGTAAAATTTTTAATTTTGTTCAAAGTTTGTATGAACATATTTAGACGTCAGTGGTTAAAATAACATGCTTTTTTATTAGATTTATTGAGGGAAGTGTAATTTTATATTGAGTTTGATGAGACTAATGACTACAAGTAGTAAATTTACGTTCATCTGAAATGTTTAAAAAAAAATTGTTAGAGTATACTATACCTATAGGTATTTAAATTTATTTCGATAGCTAACCACTGAACAGATGGTAACAAATAAAATTTACGATCGGTTTGTTACATGAATTATATATAATTTGCAATAAATCTTCACCTGATTTTCTTAATTATATGATTATTAAATATATAACAATAAATAAATTGTAAAAATAAAATTTATTACAAAAAATATACATAAAGCTTAGTTTAAAAGCTTTAGTTTTAACCCGAAAACTTGGACCCGAAAAGTATTTGTTTCTTAATCGTGTAAATAATAACTCTTTATCATTACTTTGACATTATAATAGTTTATGTAAGTAAAAATGTTTAAAATTTTCTAAATATGGTGATCAGAATTATCTGACTGATCCTCATTACTCCGTTCTATTTAGCTATCCAAAAATAAATGAAAAATCATTAATTTACCAGCAGAAAAATACTTTTGCTTCATGATTGTCAATAATCTTTTTTGTGTAATTATCTGGCGAGCTAACTTTGAATGATGGTTCGTCGTTTTCGACAACCCAAACGGTGCCAGCTTCTCCTTGCGTTATTACATGCACAACAGCTTCACTAACATTTTTAGGTCTGAAAAGAAATCAAATAAAAATAAATTTAATAATAAAATTTAAAAAAAACAGAAAAATTTTATATTATAGTATAAACTTACGATTGCACATGAAAATTGTTAAATTTGTGAATAAATTCGGATGGAATGAATTCCAAGTAATTGTGTGAATATTCTTCAGACATTTCAAATTCCAATTTCGTTCTTGTATGCCCAGGACAAATCGCTAAGATTCTAATACCGATTCGATCGCAATTGGTCTATACAATACAAAGTTATATGAAAAATTAACGTAATTATTGGTATGTGAGTATAAAAAATTATTTTAAATTATTAAAAAAATAAAAAAAAATTGATAAAGAATATTGCATAAATAGTAGGTGTGTCTATTTATAAATATATTATTTTATGAATTAAACAGTTCTAAAAAATTGTAAAAGGAACAACAAACAAATTAAATCTTTTTATAATCTTAAATTTAATAATCCTTTAACTTTTAAATTATTTTTTAACCTTTTATGTGCGTATTCATAAATATTTTAGAAAATAAACTTTGCATTTGGTATAGGTAATCAACGTATGGCCCAAAGCAAGTAGATATAATTTTAAATTAATAAGTAGACATAATTAAGATAATGCTTCTTTTTCCGATAGTATCATGAAACTTGATATTGCATCGTAGGTTGTTCGTGATGCGTTTTGGGAATGTACGCACATAAAAAATAATTTTTTTTTAAATTGCTCAAATAAAAAAATAATAAAAAAAATTAGTAGATATTTTTTTATAGATAATTTTTATGTATACCTTCATAGATCTTGTAAAAGATACGATGGCGTGCTTTGATGCACTGTATACTGGCAATACGTGACAATCCAATAAACCAATTACAGATGCTATATTAATAATAACTCCACCATTGCCACCTTTATGTTTTCCCATGTACTCAATGGCTATTAAGTTTCCTAGTATTGTACCTTTCTGGTAAAATTATTAATAAAAAAAAGTGCTAATACATATTTTCAATCTGTTATTACTTACCACATTTACATCAATTAAGCGTGCAGCATCATTATCATTTCCAACTCCAGCATCATTGATTAAAATATCAACGTATTTATGTTTTTGTACAACTCTTTTAAAATTCGCTAAAATAATTCGTCATGAAAAAAGTTACTCATTTTCAATTTAAACATTTTTTAATTTCATTTACTCGATACAATATTTTTTTCTTTGAGTATTAGCGTTTTACTTACATCTAAAATCATCCTCGTTCGCTATATCGCAATGATAAACTTCCACTCTATGTTTGCCGAACTTTTCTTCGAGCTCATCAAGCCAAACCTTTTCTGACGTATTATCAAAAATTGCTACATACTAATCATAAAATTTTTATTTTTTGTTAATAAAATAGAGTTTAAATAATAACTTTCAAAAAAGAATAAAAAATGTTTTTAAAAATTACCGCTGCTTCCTTTTCTAGCAAGGCGCAAACGCAAGCGTAGCCAATTCCATTTGCTCCACCAGTCACTACCGCAACTTTATCTTTAATATTCATGTTTATATACTTTATAACTATACTTTTACTATTTTGCGATTTTCTTAAGCTTTACACTGGTGAACCGGTAAAACGACAAAAATAACTGGATTCAGAATTGCAGTACGTGAGTTCATTAGAGAACTGATAAATTTTTGTTTGAGATAAGATAACCCAAATTTCTTGTTATTTCCTACTTGATTGAGTACTTATTGAACAAATAAAAAAATCTTAAAAATATAGATGAAATCATCATAAAATAAAAAAATATGTTAAATATATTAGAAATAATATCAAATAAGAAACAGAATACTTACAGTAAAAAAAGAATAAAAGGAAGGAATGTTTAAAAATTCAGGTTTGTTAGATGGAAATAATCAACACAATATTTTTTTTTTATTAATCGTTAATCAGTTTATTTAATCGTAATAATATTATTTTTCGTCATGTATATAATTATTCTATTTACTTCTTACTATCTATATATGTAATAATATATAGTGTATTTATGTTCATTATGTATAATATATTATCTACATTTATAATCCCTATTGAAAGGCATCTCCAACCAGACTTCAGATTTACTTTTTTTCATTTTTTTTTTTAATATCTTATTTATTCATAAAAATACAAGGGGCTCACGCGCAGCCGATCGATCTGGACGCCGCGCTTTGCCCTTCCGCGATTAAACACTCACTGGCTCTCGTATATAATCTTAACAAACATTAACTCGTAAAATCAGTTTAACTGTGTATGTGTGCGTATCTTTTCACGCGATTATCTCCCCGATTTTTCACCCGGTTTCATTTAGCGAGGCAAATTCCACGTTTCACGTAATTCAAAATCGTCCCTCTCATTTCAATTACGAATTGAAACCGATAAGCCTTTAAAGACTCGATTGATATAAATAAAGAACTATATGATATTAAACTTTTTTTTTTTTAATCTAGTACGAACATCAGAATGCCATTTTTAATATGCGTCTGATTTCAACTGCCGTTTTTATATCAAATATAGCAGATATTGAAAATGGCATTCGTATGATTACATATAGTTCTTAATAAATTGATATCTACTTATTTTATTTAACATTTTTTTAAATTACTCACTTAACAACATTTGACAAATTTTAAAAATCTACTATTTACTAAATTTTTCTTGGTGTTTTAAAATTTATAATTTGCATATATCGTATTTATGAGTTTTAATTACAGTCCGAAAGTAATTTAAGACACAATGTTTTATACATTATTAAATTTTTATAAGTGCAAATTTGTAGTATTTTATGATAAAATAAATTTCGATATTTTATTTGTTTTGCTTGATTATGCATTTTTACATTTACGCATTTTTAATAAATTGACGCTAACATGCTATTATTTCTATCTATAATGATTAATCGTGTAGATATGCGTGTAATAAATCACTTTCAGACAATAATTAACATTGCTCAAATACTCCGAATACAACATTTCTTTTCAAATTTCCAAACGCAATAAACATCCCTAATGTCCATATCATTTAAAAATTTAAAAGACAGTTCTGCAACACCTCGCAAAGTAAAAAATCTCTCACATAGGTTAAAATCTCTATACTATAAGCTCATGCTTTCTTTATTTTTTTACTTCTCATGTAAATCGTACCTTCATATAAACGAGACGATCATACAATCAAAAAAGTAGAAGTAGAGTAGCCAGCGTAAAATTGGGAAGGGTCTGTATGTGCGGCGTCCATTCTCGCGGCGGCCAATTTCAATTATTACAAAAGGAATAGTCGAAGGTAAAACGAGATAATAAAAAGTACTTCCTCTAAACGTAGGTAGAAATTGGTAACTTTGACTCACTCATTTGAAAAAAGTATCCGCGCCGAGACTAATAATCGCGCCCTCGGCGAGCTCGTTTTCTCTCTCTCTCTCTCTAATCTTTATCATTCTCTCTTCTTACGCTTTCTCTCGCTCGTTTTCAAACTTTCTCTCTTCTTCTTTCTTTTCACCTATCGTTTTTGGATTGAAGTGCTTTTATATGTTTAGCCATATTTTTGTCTTTTTTTGCGGATACGGATTTTTGCAAATTATGCATGGATCGAATTTTTGTTGGCAGCTCTTACATTTCGTTACTTTTTTTAATTCGTAGACGCTCTATGACCGTCTAGTATTTTGCATTTCGGCTGTAAGTTATATATCTGACTGAATAAAAAAGGAAAGTATTTTAATAACTTACTCATTTTAATTAGTTTTACACATTCGTTAAAGTACCAACAATCCACAAACGACAGGCGACCCGCTTTTTCGCGTGTACGTGTGTGTTGTGTGAATATAATTCCCTTTTTTTAAAAAATCTTTTTAAACATTTTTCTCCTCATCCTTTCACTTTATTCGCGTAACCTCTTCTGTCTCTCCTCAATTAAACTCTCTCACTCGTACTTAAATATATTTAAAAAGGTTGGGCACGATAATACTCTCGGTAGTAGTATAATGCCCTAAGTCTTGCTGATCCAGCGCTTTAAGCCCTCCCCCCTCACTTCTGCTACCGCTAGAAGCGCGAGCCCGATCAGCGCGAGGTGCTTTTCCCGTTCCGCGTGCGGCGCGTCAACGCGGTATCTCTCTTTTTTTTGTTTTTTATTTTCAATCATTTTTTATTCCTTATTTATACACTTATTTCTATCTATACAATCTTAGATAGTCAGACTCGGCGACTTTTTTCTTTTTCTCTCGATTTAATTGAATTCTTGAATTTTGCTCCTTTTTTGCCTGCGCCTCGAAACTTTATCTTTACGAGCGCTTTCACTTCGTCGAGCGTACAATAATAAGCTTGTGAAAAGGATGTGCGCGAAATTGACTCACAAGGAAACAGCTCAAATGATTTTTTTTTTGGATAAAGCGTAATATAATATATTATAACGATTAAATATATAGCCATTTGGCAAATAAATTTATACTTAATTAATATGATGATTATAACATATGTATACATGTAATTTTGTTTATAATTTCTATATTGAAATTACAGAAAAATTATATTCTGAATAATTCTCACACATTATAATATACATATGATTAATTAAATAATTTTTCCGAAAACCATTTCTTATGTTTTTTTATTTTAGTTAAAATATTTTATTCAATTATTTTAATGCATATACAAATAATTTTGATAACTTAAAACGTATATTCTTATATATAATTTCGATAACGCTTGTAAATTGCGAATTACAATATAATTTTTTTTCGTTTCCTTGTCAGTAAATAGAAGATTTAAATTAAAAGTAGAAAATAAAGTAAAAGTCAAAATTGGAGAAGAAGATGCGGATGAAAGATGAGGATGATGAAAGGAGTATATAGGAAAATATACATATAGTGTGCAAGCGCGCAAGCGTGATAGTAACTCTAATAAAACGATTGTAAAAAATATCAGTGGCAGTCGTATATATATTCACGCTCATCGCCGGTAAATTTATTTATTTTATTTTAATATCTCTCATCTAAATTTCGAACGACGCTACTTTCGCTTTCGCGCCGATGTTTATATATGTACATACACGAGTGTATCGAAAATTGACAGAGTAGATATGAGTTTTAGATGCTCATGAGAGTATGAAAAAGTATGTAAAATAGCGAAGAACTTTGCCATTTCCACGCTTACTCGTTTTATTAATTAATTCTTCATCCAAAATTTTTCTTATTTTAAATAAAAAAAAAAATTTATCAATCTTGTACGATAACAAAGGATTAATTTTTATTTTCTAAAAACCTTTCAAAATATCACACATTAATCTAAGTCTTAAACTAATTTAATCCAAGACTTAACATCTAAATACTTAGAATCGCCATTTCCAAATTCAAATTTATCAGCTCTTATTCAATTTCAACCAATTCACAGCGATTCAAAATTCGTCCGTACACGCACGGAAACGGCAAATATATAGCAAATAGTATAATATAATTATAAGAGATCGCAAACGTAAACAAAGAGAAAAGAAAGAAAATCGTTGACATATCCTACACCAACGACGACACCTCGTCGACCATCCAATTTGAACACAATAAAACGCGCATGACGCGACGTCGGAACGCCCGGGAAAAGCAGTCTCTCGGTACCGTGCCCCGCTACTCTTGACAACACGCTTCTTCCCTACGTTATTCGTATCCACAAATAATATACAAGTTTATTTTAACCGTATAAAGTATATCCATCAGTAGTTTCTTTTTTTTTTAAGTCTTATAATATGGACAAGCAGCCTCAGGCTTCGTTAGGCCTAAGGTCCGTGTATTATTTTCTTTTTCATCACGCTTAATTCGCGTCGATCGTTTTTTGCTTTTTTCTTTAACTCTTTCTATCGTTCGTACTCCCGGAGGCGCTTGTGCTCGCGATTAAAGGAAAGGTGCGGCTTTACTTTGTAAAAGCGCACGTTTGTTTTTGTAATTTCATCGATTTTACGTTAAATTTTGTTAGAATAAAACAATCATATCGTTACTCTAAGATTAATCAAGATGAGTTAATTTCGAAAAAATAGAATAATGTTAAAATTTTATTTTATAATGAAAATAAAATATCACTAAAATCAGTAAAACATAAATTTATAAGTGACGAATATTTTTTTTAATTTTGTATAACTACGCGATCTTCTTATTTCATCACACCAAATCTGTTTAAAAACTTTTAAAAATGAAACGATAAAATAATCTAATATATATTTATTATTAAGAAAAGATTAATTAAAATTATAACAAATTTATAGAAATATATTTTAGTCTCTTACACATTAAAAAGGTATCTCGTGTATATAAAATCTAATGGTACTCAATAATTCGTATTTTCTCCATGCAGCGGAGAAAAATACTGTTTAAAAACTCAGCCTTCTCTGTCTTACGCATAATTGTAACCTGTAAAAATCGATCAGTCAAGCGTGTCGATGTCGAAAAGTAAAAGAAAAAAAGTTCGAAAGAAATTCGTTGTTGCAGTTCATAAAAATCCTGTCGCGAGAATTAGCGCCTCGGTTTCCGAAAAAAAATCCTATCTTCTTCCACGTGACAATTGAAAACCATTCTATTATACGGCGGCAAGACGAAATGAAGGCTGCAACGGCGTCGAAACGATTATATATTTCACACCTCGATTCTCGTACACACTTAAAAAGTTTATCATTTTTTTTTCTTAGCCCCTCTACCGAAATTGCGCAACGATTCACGCGTACACATACGTATCTTTCGGAAATAATATTCAAAAATTAACGCTTCTTTTTTATTCTTTATTTTTCATCTTATATAAACTAGCTTCAACCACTGGTATACTTATTTTTTTTTTTCGATAACGCTTCTTTAATTCGCTTTAACAATTCGAACGCCCTATATAAATTATACATCGATGCATCCGCGCGGTCAAAGTCTCTACCTTCGAGTCGCGTTCGAGAAATAAGA
Organism: Eupelmus kiefferi; assembly: GCA_030522745.1. Taxonomy (NCBI): domain Eukaryota; kingdom Metazoa; phylum Arthropoda; class Insecta; order Hymenoptera; family Eupelmidae; genus Eupelmus; species Eupelmus kiefferi. Next base: position 4,611 of record JAPYZB010002024.1, on the reverse strand, counting down.
CAAAGTAAAATAAAAAAAAAAATGATTGAGCAAGGAAGTAACGTAAACGTTTTATTTGAGGAACTGAACCGACGTCAACGAAGAATGTAAATAAATGCACGGTCGAGGATGAGTTACCTTATAAATGGGTTAATAAAAACGAATTTTTGCGAAAAATATATCACAAATTCTCGTTGAACGCGATACGAAGAGAGACTTTGCTCGCGCGGTAGCAACGATTAATTTCTTTTTTTTACGACTTTCATGGATACAATCATGTTTATGCGGGTATGCGTGTACGTGATTTTTTTTCGCAATTACTTTAATTCGTAGCGAATGACTATACGTGAGATTAATGTGGTAACTTGCAGCATTTTTGAGACAAACGGAAATAGGTAATATTTTTGTAAACTTGACACTCTAATTGCAATATTTCTCCTTATACTTTACAGCACGTTTGCTGGTACTCTTTTGATGCGCTTGCCGTATGCTGGGCTCGCTTCGAATTCTCGTTGCATGAAGAGAAAACATTATTGTGATATTTTTAGGGTATAGTAATATTTAATAAAAATGATCCTTTCAGAAATTAGATCGTAGATCCAAATTTTCGATAAATACAAATGTCTTTTGAGATCATTAATTTAGTACTTAAAATTGTGTACATTTTTTAACTATTCAATGTTAATCAAAATTAGTTGAAAATGCCTTGAAATACTGAGTAATATCTTTCAATATGCAAAAAATATTTTTAGTATTTTGGAAAAGTTCAATACTTTTTATTTTATAACATTGTACATATAAGTTTCATTATATCAATCCAATACTGTACGGTAAAAAGACGACAAAATCTTTTCTCTCATGCATTAAAAATGTTTGGGTTTAATATATCAAGTTTGAAACAAATAAAGATCACATATAAAAAGCTACTGCAGGCAATTCACACCGGGCATCAATAATGAGATCTTTTCACGTTCACGAATAGTTTTGTAATTCCACGTTACACAGTCTAAATTCGTTCGTTTTCTCGCTGTAAGTATCAAAAATATCGCGTGCTCTTTTGCGGATTTTTGTTTAATCTAGAGGAAAATCACGCGCACAACCCGAACCCAGCATACGCAACTAGTCGATCTAAAGATTATTTATATCCATTTTTAATTATGTTTTCTAAGTTTCAGTCAAAATTATTATGCGGATGAATCGAAAAAGGATAATGAAATGACTTGACGCATGCTCACCGGAGATGATTTGATAAATATTCGGGGATACGAGCTAGCATTTATAACAATGTGGTAATCAGTTTCTTTGTCCACCTTTTATCAAAGTATAAAAAAAATTCATTAAAGCGCAAAACTTTATATAGCTTTCGTTTTAGTGCGTTTGCCTCAGACTTTCCGATTGACAGTAAACTGAACACATATTGTCGGGACCGATTTACAATATTGACGATTCATTTCGTCATTGTAACGAATTTTTAAATATAATTTTTCACCTTTTCAATAGTAACGCAGATATGATATTTAATTATAATTTTTCAAGGTATAGGCATGAAGGAAGTTAATTTTTAGATTTAATAGAATTAATAATTATTTGATCGCAATTTTACAAGTTTTGATTGTCCATTTACATAAAAATATGCCAGTAATAATGATTTAATTTTATATTTTCTCGAATAAACTATAAAACTTCCTTCACGATAAATCAAATTTTGTTTGTGGATTATTTTAACAATCTAATCATCAACAAGAATCTACTTTAATTCGGCCGACAATCGCTTTGGCAGTATATAATAAACATCATTTAAGTATTAAACATTGCGGTAACTGACGTTGGTAAAACTCGCTACTATGTGATAGTAGCGTCGGCAATAAAAATGACTGTTACACTGGCTATACGCTACGTGTGTATAACAACAATAATGATAAAACAATAATGACAGTAATAATAGTAATAATCGCTTTCAGACGTCGTTGTGAGGCATTTTACAAAGGGTATTCGAAAAATAATTATGACCGACCCCGCGATTCTTTTTTTTTTTACATATTAACCCCCTGTTGCGTGTACGTGTAATGCTTATTTCGTTTTGCTTTGCTATGTTTTTCTACAGCATGATGCGGTGGCAGCCATAAGTTAGGTATACATTAGTCTGCGTGAAAATATATACGCAGGCATATATTTATATATGTATCGTAAATAAACACATTTGTGGTATCCCCGGGACGCTGACATTTATAAAACAGAGTCGATTCTTTTGTAGCACATTTAATGTGATGATTTTTTTTATTTTTTATTTTCTCGAATCGTTTACTCAGATTAATAAATGGCGATGCTGTGTCGGCGGTTTAGCTGGTTTTCTTCTTTACAGTATATGCATCAAACCGTTTTTTACGCGTCTTTTTTTTTATACATCGTTACTCTCTTTTATTTTTCTCTGTCCCTGTTGTCGACGGTGTAAAATGGCGGTGTATGATTTATTTTTTTTTTTTAGGGTTGGCCCTACAAGTGATGAGCGGTACGTACATAAGAGTCTTATTATCGATTCGGATTATGCAATGTGAACACACAATGACGTAGTTCCTCGACTGCGTACAGAAATATATTATTAATATAGTCTTTTAGTTTCGATAAAAAAGTTCAGTCCATCTCGATTTATATTCTTTTAAATTTCTTTTTTTTTTCGTATCTCCTCCTTCGTCCTCCTAGTATTCTTTATTTTTTAAGATATATTCCCTTTTTTACGTTCTACATCCGAAATTTCTCTTTTTTTGCAGATTTTTTCCCTTTCCTCGTGTTCACCTCCTCGAATCGGTCGATTATTAAATTCACAGTCCTTCGCTGATTCCTTTCTCTCTTCCCTTCATTTTGTTTTCTTTTACTTTTCTTTGTACAACGCGACGAACACACACATTTATATTATTTATATATTTATATATATAATATTTATATATACTATAGTTATTATTATATACACAAACAGAACCGGCGCTATGGCCGGCCCGACGCGAGTCCGAATGCACATTATCATATCGTTCCTTCGCTTTGTTTGTTCAATTTGTCTTCTTTTATTTATATATGTATATATGTATAGGTAGTCAGCTTCAATCGTCAGCTTGTTTATTTACTATCTTTGAATTGTTGGGTTCAGTAGGAAAGGAACGTAGAACATTTTACTCTCGAGTAGTAAAGCTGCCGCCGATTGTACCTAAAAAATTTTTACGATTGTAGATATTGTAAAAGTTAAAAGAAATATAAATCACTTTTGATACGAAGAAGTTTAAAAGTATTTCCAATTTAATAACGGGTTCTATTATTCAATAATGTATAATTTTATAAAAAAGTTAACTGAGTGGTTCAAAAGAAGAAGCGTTTATGTAAATTTGTATGTTATGAGCAGTAAAAACGGAAATTTTTAAACAACCAATACTCACTTCGGGCAATCTGGCGAGAAGTTCGTGAAAACGATTCGGTTGCTGTGGAGCACTGTGTTCGACGAAACTTCGTAAACAGCTCATGTACCGTTCTTGTATTTGCTCTAATTCCACTATACCACCTCGTGCTGTAAAACAAATTTTCCATTGGTTAAATTGTCAATTTTGAGTTTAATATTCTTTAGTAGCTGACGAAGACTTACATTTTGCGTCTATCGTGGCAGCAATGATTAAAAATTTTGTATTAGTATATTGTTATTATTAAAAATTTATTTTACTAATGAAAAAACTACTTAATACATAAATAATAGATTCGTTAATAAAATAATTAGTAACAGACATATCGCGTTAGACAGAACAGCTCTCCGTTTTGAGAAAGTAGATTTTTCGAAAAAACTATTATTACATAAAATCAAGAAAAGCATTCACCTTGCGAAAGCATTGTGATAACTTTCAGGCAGACGTACTCCTCCATCCTGAGCTTGATTTTCCTCAGCATTATCGTGACATACGTGAGCTTCTCGACCATAAGGCCCACGTCCTGCCGCAATTGGTCCATCGTTATCGGCCGACCCATCATGCTGGTCAGACACGCCTGCAACCTGTACATATTGTTCGCGACCTGCAAAGAAAAGACCAATTACAGTCGACTCTTTATCTACACTTTCTGCTGTATCAAACTCAAAAAAAGAAAATTGTAGCTTAAACTCACCTCCTGTTGAAACTCCTCGGAGTCAACATTGGCCGAGCTGGACACCTTGTGCTCGCCGTTCATCGCCTGGTAGGCCGAGGTCGTGAGCACGAGGAGCTCGTGCCACTTGTGCGTCAGCAGATTCGTGTGCACCTCGACCTGGAGCTCGTCGTAGAAGGGCAGCCGCTTGGTCCAGTGTATCAGCTTGTAAGCTATGCTGTCGCCGATCTGGCAGAGCTTCTCGTTCAGGTCCGACTTGTGGTCCAGCAGGTCGTCCATGTTCTGAAATGGACATTGTTTTGGCGATCTGTTAGTCGGGGATGGCGAGGCCGGATGCTTGAAATTGTATCGTTGGATGAGTTTCTCTTTTACGTTCTGAGCTTGCGGAGATGATGATTTAGTGTGACAATTCTTGGTTGATTTTTATGGAAGGAAAAATGTGTTTAGTTTCGTTTTTTTGAGTGAATTATTGTTGCTGGTAATTATTCTTTTGTACAGAGTTTGATGTGGCTGTTT
>JAPYZB010002023.1:0-12957 GCA_030522745.1 Eupelmus kiefferi | reverse complement strand
TCCTGGATTTGCTTATATCGCAATATATTTATTTTTATGGTCAAAAAACTATATAATTTGGATATGTCGATAAAGTAGGACTATCAGACCCCTTTAAATTTATTATGTATTTAATACTAATTTTATGATATTATGTGATTTTTATATTATTACACTAAAAAGTAAATAAATTTTTATTTAGAAATTTCTCAACTATCAAGAAGTAAAGCAAATAAACCATCTAGAAGTAAATCTCCAGCAAAATTAAGAAAACAAAGCAAAGAAAAAATTTCGGGTAAATCGGATGAAGATTCGGAAGTGGAAAATAATACACGTAATCGAAGTTCAAGTCCAAAACAAATTACCCGTCCAAAAAGTAGAGCTGGTAAATTTTCTAAAGGTTTATTGGATTCTGATGATGAAGGTGACAAGAAGAAATCTGATGCAGAATCAACATCTAGTCATAACTTAAAAAAAGGTGCATATACATATTATATTTTTTTCACTTTTTTTACCGAAATAAATAAAATAATGTTTAATTAATTATATATTTTTATTGGAACATATTTGTTTAATTTCTGGATTTTAATTTCTTTAATTTTTTTAAAGAACTGCTCTTTAGTTGTCTTTATATTATTAATTGCATTCGATATAAAATACATTACAACTATTTTCCATTACAAAATAAAATTTAAAAACTCACGTAAAAATTGTATTTCAGAACTTATTCAAAGGCCTAAGAGTAGAATGGGTAAACTGTCAAGAAGTAAATCGCCAATAAAATCAATTAAGACTAAGGTTGCAAGTAAGTCAGATGAAGATTCAGAAGTTGAAAATTATACGCGTAATCGCAAATCTAGTCCTAAATTGAATACCCGTCCAAAAAGTAGTACTGGTAAATTTTCGAAAGGTTTGTTGGACACTGATAACGAGGATGATGAGAAAAAATCTGAGTCGGAAACAGTATCAAAACATAAGCGATCTGGTAAGTAATTATGAAATGATATTTCTATAAATTTATATACATAATATTGAGAGTACTTTCATATAAAAATTTATATGTTAACTTATTTTAGATACAAAATCTGTTGAACGTCCAAAAAGTAGAATGGCTAAAATGCCTAAAAACAAACCTTTACCAAAAATAAAATCTGGCAAAAAGAAACGTTCGAAATCAGAATCTAGTGATTCTGAGGGTGAAAATCGTAAGCGTGAACGTAGTCTTAGTCCTGAACCAATTGGACGGCCGAAAAGTCGAGCTGGTAAATTGTCGAGAGGTTTAATAGAAAGTGATGACGAAGAGGACTTTAAGAAAAAATCTGACTCTGAAGTTGAAAATATAACTCGAAAACGCAGCCCTACTCCTAAGCAAGTTATACGAATTAAAAGTCGGATTCGCAAGCATTCTAGATCCTCTTCAAGTGAAGATGATAGGAAAAAATCTGATGTAGAATCAGTAATCAGCCATAAAACAGGTAAACTATAAATTAACGTTAACAAAATCAAACACTAAACATTAATATATTAACTTATCTATTTACTTTAAATGCAGAATCATCTCAACGCCCTAAAAGTAGAATTGGAAAAATTTCAAGAAGTAAGTCTCCAGAGAAATCAAAATCGATAAGGAAAAAATCTACTAGTAAATCTGATGATGATTCCGAAGTGGAAACTATAACCCGAAAACGTGATTCTAGCCCTAAACAGACTATGAGAATAAAAAGTAGAATTCGAAAACAATCTAAAGCTTCTTCCAGTGAAGATGAAAATAAGAAAACATCAGATGCTGAATCAGTTATCACCAACAAATCTGGTAAAGTCATTGTCATTTGTAAATTAAATTTAAAATTAATCGTTGAATATTAAATTTTCTTACTTAAGTATTAACTCAATATTTATTATTAAAATAGAGTCTTCCCGACGACCTAAAAGCAGAATGAGAAAAGTTTCGAGAAGTAAATCCCCAGAAAAATCGAAGTCTACAAGGAAAAAGTCTGTTTCTAAATCTGATGACTCTGAAATTGAAACTGTCATTAATAAACGTAGTTCTAGTCCTAAACAATCTTCACGACCAAAAAGTCGAATTCGCAAGCTTTCTGGGTCTTCTTCAAATGAAAATGAGGATAGGAAAAAATCTGACGATGAATCAGTCATCAGCAATAAATCAGGTAAAGTAATATTAAATTAAAGTTGAAGTTAAATAAAATATACTTAATTTTATATTAGAGTTCGACTTTTACACTAAAATAAATAATAACTTAAATTTACTATAGAAGTAGAATCTCTCCGACGACCTAAAAGCAGAATGAATAAAACTTCGAGAAGTAAGTCCCCAGAAAAATCTAAGACTACAAAGAAAATATCTATTTCTAAATCTGATGATTCTGAAATTGAAACTATCCAAAATAAACGTAGTCCTAGTCCTAAACAATCTTCACGACCAAAAAGTAGAATCCGAAAGCTTTCTAGAGCTTCTTCAGATGAAGATGAGGACAGGAAAAAATCAGATGTTGAATCAATCATCAGTAATAAATCAGGTAAAGTAATTTAAAATTACAGTTCGAATTGAATAAAAAATATTTAATTTTGTAAAAGAATTTATCTGATGTACTAAAATAAATAAATAATAATTTAAATTTACTATAGAAGTAGAATCTCTCCGACGACCTAAAAGCAGAATGAATAAAACTTCGAGAAGTAAGTCCCCAGAAAAATCGAAGTCCGTAAGGAAAAAGTCTGTTTCTAAATCTGATGATGACTCTGAAATTGAAACTGTCATTAACAAACGTAGTCCTAGTCCAAAACAATCTTTACGACCAAAAAGTAGAATCCGTAAGATCTCTACAGCTTCTTCAGATGGAGATGAGGAAAAGTTAAAATCTGATACAGAGTCAGTCATTAGTAACAGATCTACTCTTCGGCCTAAAAGTCGAATGAATAAAGCTTCAAGAAGTAAGTCTCCAGTCAAATCAAAGTCTACAAGGAAAAAATCTGACAGTAAGTCGGATGAAGATGCTGAAGTTGACACAATTACTCGAAAACGCAGTCCTAGTCCAAGGCATACTCCACGCACAAAAAGTCGCATCCGCAAGCGATCTAGAGCATCATCTAGTGAAGATGAAAATAGGAAAATATCTGATGCTGAATCGGTTGCTAGTCACAAATCAGGTAAGAGAATTAAAACATGTGTACATGTATTTTATGTGGTATTACATCTGTTTAAACTAATCAATTAATTACTTTACTTTAAAAGTAGAGTCCTCTCGAAGGTCAAGAAGCAAAGAGAGTAATAGATCAAAAAGTAAGTCGCCGAAAAAATTGACAAAACCTATCGAGATAATGTCGCCAGAGAAGATTGCACGTAATATTGCGGAAGAGATAGCAAAAGACTTTTCCGACGACGACACAGGGAGTCAAGGTATTGCACGTGAACGCAGTAGCAGTCCTAAACTGGTTACCGAGTCAGAAAGTAAAGCTATAGAGACCCATAAAGACTCATCAGGTAGCGAAGACGAAAGTCCTAACAAAAAATCTGATATTGAGTCAAGATCTCATCCACTTAGTGAAGCAGGTAAGATGAAAAAAGTGATAAAAATCATTAGATTATTTAAGTATATCATACGTATAAGTTAACAACATTATCAAATGAATATGTAAATTCATAGATTATTATTACCATGATGAGTATAGAATTATATTTTAAGTAAAGTAGTTCATAATTTTTTAAAATAAAAACAACATTTTTATAAATTTATAATTTATTATTTTCACATAATATAAAACTTGTTTCTTTAATCCTTTTATATTCGATATAATTCTTTTTAAAATTTTATTGTTTGTGAGATTTTATAAATTGTTTACAGCTTTTTAATTAAAATAATATAAATATATTTTAATTATAATAATCGAACAACGTCAATTCTATCTATAAATGTAAATTGATTTAAATTATTATTGAATATGCTTTAAAAAATTAATTTCAGCTTCTGAACCTATTAAACATCTTCAAAGCAGAATAATGAAAACTGCTAAAATTGAAATTATGAAAATTGAAGTAAAAACGACTGTAAACGAAATTTCTGATGATGATTCAGAAGTTGCTGAAATAACTCAAAAGCGTAGCATTAGTCCTAAACCAATTGCTCGTTCTAAAAGCCGCGCTGGTAAAGCTCTTAAAGAGCCTAATAAGAAAAAAGATGCATCCGATGAACAGCTTGAAATTTCAAAAAAAGGTAAGATTGTGATTTTAATTTTCAAGAGCGAAAACTATCACCGATTCGAATGTTAAATTTGTTTCAGAATCCGTTGGTCGTCCAAAGAGTAGAGCTGTTAAAACGTCAAAAACGGAAGAAATTGACAACAAAGAAAAAATTCAGCGCCCTAAAAGCAGGGCTGCTCGACTTGAAAAAACTAAAAACGTTCCTAAATCTATAATTTACTCCGATGATAGTACTATGGATACCTTTGAACATACTCCAGCTCAATCAAAATCTTCTGGTAAAGGTTTAGCTCTTTTAGAAGAATCATTCAAAAAAGAATCCAAAAAGAAGAAATCCTCTTTAAAGTTTATATTAAATGCTCAAACTACACAAGAAGAGGCTGAAGGATCTGATCTTTCATCTGATTACGATTTAGATGAAGAGTTAGGACCCCCTACAACTAAAAGGAAAGGGATTAAAATAACCGCAACACCTGAAATGTTAAAGCATTATGAGGAAGTAATTGATGCTGTTGTTAAGAACATAACTAAACGTTCTCCTACTCCATCTGACGATGAAAGTGACAAAGTTAATTTGAAAAAAGAAGAAAAAATGAACAAAGATAAAAAAGAGACAAAAAATTCTAGTGAATCTAGTGCTAAGTCTAAAAATAAAGATTTAGATATGGAAAGTACAACTGATACCGAATTCAATGATGGTTTACAATCCGAAGACATAACATCTAAAAATACAATCAATAAAGAAAGTATTGATTTTGATGAGAAAACTGAGTCTACCAACTTAGAGAAAGATAATTTAGAAAAAGAAATTACTAAAACAATACTCAGTAAAGATACAACAGCTGTAAATAATTCTAATAAAAATAAAATCTCTAAAGAATCTGGCCATGAAAATGACGATGTTCAATCTGAGATAGAAATTAATGAAGTGGATTCTCCATTTAATTACGAAGGAGCGTCATATGTTGTTTTAGACAACCTTGAAGAGCCAACAGATACTGAACATCCAGCAGAAGAGGAAAATGTCTGCAAAGAAGATATTTCAGCTCCATTCACTTATGAAGGTATGCCATTACCGAAAGAAGTGATCGACAGCTGCAGTTCCATTGGAAGTGGTTCTAACTACCCCTCACCTAGAGTTGAAGTTGAGTTACCAGAAACTATTCAAGATCATAAATTAAAGAAATCTGTAGATGAGGATCATATAACTGTACAAGCAAAAGATGTAGATGATAACCAAAGCCAAATAAATGAAAATGTAGATAATGTTGAAAAAGAAAAAGACTCTGATAAGATAGACAGTGCCATAGAAAAAGAAGCAGATAAATCTATTTCTGATAAAGAATCTGATGCTGAAGAAAATGTAGATAATACAGTAATAACTAATAAAACTAATGAAAAATTGAAAACAAAAGATGCGTCTGAAGATGAAGAAATTATTAAAGAAGAATCAAAGAAAATTAAAGAGCTAGAGAAGACGAAAAAACAAGAGAGGACAAAACAATTATCAAAATCCAAAGAGAAAGAAAAAGATACTGAGCAGGAATTAGTAAAACCATCTCGGCAAAAATTAAAGAGCATTAGTGACGAAACAGTCATCGAGACTGAACCATTGGAAAAACATCAAAAGTCGAAGAATAAAAAGCATCTTGAAAATGAAAATCGATCAAAAAAATCTTACAAATTATTGACAAAAGAAATTATTGATGATGATAATTTATCTGAAAAATCTGAGAAGATTAAGGAAGATGACGAATCTGATGACGAGTCAAGATCTGAAAAGTCCGTCAAAGTGAGAGGCAGAAAACGTAGGAAGCCAAATGAAGAAAAAAAATCCACGTCATCGAGGCAAAGAAGGATCTCCCGAGCTACGGAAGATAATACTAAAGATGTTGCATCTAAAAGGGGCAGAAGTCGCGGAAAAAAAATAATTGAAGAAGAAACTGACGATGATGTTCCTTCTAAAAGGAGTCGCGGTAGAGCTGCTTCAACTAATGCAAAGAGTCGCCAAACTGAATCACAAAGTAAGAAAAAACTAAAAAGGAAAGCACCTATGAGCAATGAAGAAATGAGATCGTGTAAAGTGCGCGTCGTCGACTGTAAATTCACTCTACTCAAACCTAATGTACTTTCTAGTGTCTTACGTAAGGAAGGTATATCTAAAATAAGAAACTTAAGTGTTATTCTTTTAGACAATTCGAATTCTAAACACAAAGAAGTTAGCGTAGACAATAAGAAAGAAGCAAGCATTAATATTAAAGAAAAACAAGTGAGTGCAGATTCGAGTGAAGAAGATAATATGAACAATAAAAAACCAGAAATAAGTTCCGATTTAAAAAAGAAAGAACACATAAATATTGAAATAAAAGAGGCAAGTTTTCCTGAACAGAATGAAACAGAAGTAGAATCTGCAGAAATTGATGTACAGTCTGTTTCTAAGATAAATAGACTGTCAAATATACAGGAGGTTGATGAAGAAAAAGAAGAAAATGAACCAAAAGATATAAAAGAAATAAAAGAAACGAAGGAAACGAAAGGCATAGAAGAAACAAAAGTTGCAATAAAAGAACAGAAAAAAGCTGCCGGAAATAAAATTGACAAAGATCATCCGAAAAAATCGAAGGAAACAGAAAAAGAATTAACAGACGTATTGGATCAAGATGACACAGAAGAGAAAACTGAAACTTCAAAGTGTGATACGAAAGATAAGATGGAAGAACCTGTCTCTTCAACTAAATCTATTCAAACACCTGATTCAGAAGTCAAAGACACGACAAAAGCAGCAGGTTCTGCTAGTAGTACTAACACTAATCTTAATGTGTCTACGGAGTTGCCCCAAGAAAAGAAAAATCAATTGTACCGAGGAGATAAATCATTATCACAACCGCAGGTAATAGTGGAAAAAATGATCATTCCAAAAAAATTATCTACTTCTGAGACTGAAAAACCCAGTTCAAGTGTCGAGGTGGAGGAAAAATCGAAGAGGATCGCATACTCAAATCACAAGGGTCCGATATTATATATAAAGGTAAAGAAGACGCCTGGAAAGGAACAAAAGTAGTGTAGAAAATTGTACAACATGACAGTGACAAACTCTTATCACTAAACTTGATGACAGTAAAACTTTATTATTTAAACTGTACTGTGACAAATCCACTTAAAACTATTATAACTAAACAAAACTGTGACAAGTTATAAAAGCGATTAGAGTTAAAACTGGATGTGATATCTCCAAAACCTCATTTTAGAAGCGATAAGAATCTAGAATAGGTTTATAAATTTAAATAATTATGTATTATAATGTTATTTCTTATTGACTAGAAGTTTTGCAAGCGAATGAAGTCTTACGTTGACGTACTTAAAACGCTAAAGAAAAAATTATATTTTTTTTTTGTTTTCTTTTTCATAAAAAAGATTCTTTTATGTTTATTTTGACTATTTGTAGACCAACGTTTTAAATTACGAAGCATGTTCGTAGAATAGTTTTTAATAAAAGTTCACGAGTTTGTAGAATTTCCAGCTTTATATCATTATATTTTCCTTTCTCCCATTCCCTTATTTATCAGAATAACAAGAATGTTTAAGCCGTTATAACAAACAAAATACTATTAATTTTGTGGACAAGCGTGACTTTTATTGATATAGAAAATTACCTTAGCTTATTATAAACAAAATCGTAGTATTTTATTGATTGAATAGTAATTGTAATAGTTAATGGGTAAAGGGCATTGATTCCATGAAGAATTAATACGGCTTCTAGGTTTTTGAAGACACGTTTTTGGCAGCAAGTGATGATGGATGCATCTACCGCTATGAAATAGCAACCAGCACATTATTAAATATCTTCAAAGGTCATACTAATGCTGTGACCTGTCTTTGCATAGCTCGTTTTGATTCTGGCGATATTAAGAAAGAAATTCTCTACTCTGGATCCTTAGATGGCAGTCTTCGTTGTTACAACATAAGGGTAAGAACAATAAAAATAAGAAGTAAATTAAATATTATAAAGTTATAAGAAACACTTTTTTAAAGATTTATCTGTAAATAATTAATAAACAATATTAAAAATTTTTATTAATTTAAATGATTTATTAATTACGTTTATTTATTATTACGTTAAAACTCAAAAAATACTGAAAAAAGATAAAGGAAAAATTAATATTACTAGTTATAGTTATTATTAAAAGTGAAATGTTTTATTTTTTCAGTTTAGAATTCTTTTTTTATGGCTTATGATTTTAAAATAACCACACGAAAAATTTTTACAGAGTGGCCTAGATATGCAAGTGAGCGAAGTGGGTAGTGCAGTACAGTGTATGGATCAAGCATGGGGTACAATTTTTATAGGCTCCAAGTCCGGAAGTATATCACGATTTAACATTAAGGTACATTTGAATGTAAAAGAACGTTATAACATTTTTTACTTTACCAAATAACTGTTAATAATATTTAAACATTTATCAATTGCCTATTTTTAAAATTACAGATGAAAATTTTTAGGATTTACAATGCGATAATTAATATAATATTAGTATATATAATAATATCAATATAATATTAATTGCATTTTAATTCTTTGAAAATTAAAAATTATTGATCGGCCTAAAATCAAATTATTTTACTTTCTTAGAATACATTTTCTATATAAAAAATTTTTTTAAATGTAATATAAATAGAGAATATTTATATTTAATATTTTTTTACAGTCTGGTTACTTGAAACCAGATTCAATTCAGTCAGAAAGACCAGTAATGGCATTGAAAGCAACTAATGAAGGTGCAAGAAAAGTACTGATCGTTGCATCTCGGAACCAAAAACTTACCATCAGAGATGCTATAACTGGACTTGTATTGAGAACGATAAGTGGGCAGAAAAATTACACAATTTACAGTCTTCTAAGGGATCATAGTTTAATTTATTGTGGAACAAGTAGTACTTTGATTCCAGTGTTTGATTTTGTTGTAAGTAACAAACATAGCTTTACAAAAATTATTTTCTTATAATTATTATTTTTTCAAAGATTACAGCTAGTTTTAAGCGGTTTGCAAATGGCATTTTGACACCGCGGTTTTTAATTTTATATTTTTTCTCTAATTTTCAATTACCTAACTTTTTTCAAATGTAGAAAAATATAATAAAATAATAACATTTGAAATTATTTAAAAATTAAATATTAAAATAAGTTATTATTTTCATTCAAGAATTATTTTATAATGGGCATATTATTGATAAAAAGGACAAATATATTTAAAGATAATTAGTAAAACTTGTATATTAGTTTAAAACGTCTTAATCTTAATTTAATAAACTATAAAATTATAAAAATAAAAATTTTTATAATTTTCTCTACTATTCTTGACATTATAAATATTTTTTCAGAGCGGCGATCAAATAGTACAATATAATGCAAGCATAGGTATTGTTTGTATGTGCTTGTGTAAAAAGCTTCTCTTTGCTGGATGTTATGATGGCAATATATATGTATTTGATACAAGGGTAAAAAAAATTTATTAATATAAAATATTGTATTTATACTATTTACTTGATATTTTGTTTTTGTTTTTTAGAATCATTCACTTTTATGTAGTATACCCGGACCTGGAAATATGTTATTAAGTATGGAACTTGTAGGAAGAAAGGTAAGGAACATTTTTCTTTTAATAAATTAAAAATCTATTTACATAATTTTATTAATATTGATTTCTTTATTGAATAAGAAATAATAATAGATTCTTTTCTTTATGTTTGCAGATAATTGCGGGCAGCAAAGATAAAAATCTGCATATATGGGATATGCCCGAGCAAATTCAAGAGGTGCTGGATGAACAATCGTAACGTGAATATCGCAGAAGGTGAATCTAGTCATCTAAAAAGCTCTTCCGATGACGAACCCATAAGTGAAGAGAAGAATTAATCCAGCATTCATGGTGGCCAGAAGTGTAACTACTGCCGCGACTCGTAACGTTCGCAAAATAGCAGCATCAAGAAAATTTGATTCTGAGAAATACAGAATAAATATGTAAAAAAAAGAGAAGAAAAAGATAAGAATTTACTCGAAATCTATTATAAAAATGTACATAACGACGCGCACGATAGAAATAAAAGAAATATGATGTGTACAGAGACATGTGTACAGACGGAGTTTATAAGGAAAATTATACTTTAATGCAACGGCGTAAAGTATAAAGTACGCATCTTCAGGTGCCCTTAATTCTAGCCAATGTAACTTTAGCATCGACATATTGTAATCATAATCTGTAGATTTATTCAATCGAGTTTAGAAGTGTGTTTTCTTTTACACTTTATCATAAATTGAAAAGCCGCACAGAGATCGCGAAACTGTGGCTTAATTTACTCGGAAATAAAATTAAGCGCAGTGTTGAGACTGAGGCGATTCGACAAAATGAAATAAAACCGGCGGACCCTTGGTATATGCGGTAAACCGAAGGAACAGATGATGTTATACTAGGCCGTAAATAACGACGTTTTTGAGGATGTCACTTTACTACTAAAAGCTTTATATATAAGTTCTTTGTTATTACTTCGATTACACCCATAAAGCAAGAAAAAAAGAATACAGACAGCGATTAATGATGTCAACATGAATATAATTAGTGGGTATGTTTAAAACTTGTCATTTCCATTTACACTGTTCGTTTGATAATAAAGGCGTTATTCGTCTCGAAGTTGCGAATGACGTTAATGAAAAAGAAAAAGATATCTTGCATGAGTTGCAACAAATACGCGTTTTATAGTTTGTAAACAATAAATTTCGTCAAATAAAAAGACGGCATAATACGTATATCCGAATTTTATACAGTTTGAAAAAAGTAGAAAAGAGGCACATTGTAGATGCGAAATGACGACTTGTACCATTTGCTCGTGCATTGTTGTATTTTATATAACGTAGTTTCGTCCAACTACGTTATTCAGAACATGTAAAAAGATAAGCTAAATAAAGCAAAGTGATTTGTTTTTTTATACATGACTTCTTTTGCTTATTAGTAAGTAGATACAAAAATCAAGGGAAATATTTCTTTATTTCGTAAGGAATGACAACTTGATAAAAATGTACAAATTTGTGCTATGAATGTCGAAAAAATTTACATAGACATTTATTGATTGCAGTAACCGTTGTAAACAAGTTTTGTTAAAATAAACATTTTCGAAGTGAAATTTTATTGATCAAGTCATTTCTTATAGCCATTATCGCGATTTACTAGCAAATAATTTATTAAACAAAATTACTTTGATGCATTCGATTTTTTAATATTCATGGATAATATACTTTATATATAGAAAAAAAAAATTAACTAAAAATGTAACACTTTCAAAATTAAACAATATTTTAAATAAATACGTTTACTTTTACAAGAATACTTATTTATGCATTTCCTTCTTTTTTCAGCACATTCTTAATAATATAACCTTTATTAAAACTTGTACAAATCGTACGATGTTGAAAAGTTAGTACCTTACAATAAAATATTAAATACTTATTTTATTACAATTTTAAGACTGTTCCTTTTTATTTTGTTTAATTCCAATGAGATTTAGTAAGTTAATGTTTGTATATAGAGCTCCGCTCATCAACCCCCTATCACACCATAACTAATCTAAATTTGTCATAATTAATTTTGATATATTAGTTTTGTACATTAAACTTATTTTTATTGATCTAAAACTTTTGAGAATCATTAAAAAACTTTTAGATACATAAAATTTAATTTTTGATTGATTAATATTTACAGTTTTCTACTAAATCGTCAGGCTAAAATAAAGTTCATAATTACTTTTTAATGCAAGAATTTTAAGTTACAATAATAAAAAGTAAATATTAACCATGTAATGTAAAAGGATAAAGAACATATAAATTTCTTGCTGACTTTATGAGATTTAAATATTTTCAAATAATAATGTTCATAATTAAATAACATAAAAACCATTTCATATAGTTATTTTTATTTTTATTAAGTTTCCTTTAAAGTTATGTAATAAGAAGTTATTAACTTAAAAAGACAATGTGGTTTTTAATAATAATCATTTTTTACTAAATTTCTTTATCTTTTTATACATTTAATATAAGTTTGCTTAGAGAAACTAATATAAACTTATACAAATCACTTACATAAACATGATTAAAAATAAAAATTAGATTATAAACAAATTTCTAAAATTTTTTAAAAATTAGTTTTACATTTTAAAATTTATTGAAATACAGTATATCAATTGTACGGTTTATAACAATAACTTGTAATAAAATACATTTTTTGTAACACATGCACGATTTTCGCGTTTTCGATACCTAAAATGTGGGTCTAAAGTGACCGTTTTTGGATCGACGCGTCGCCGTGAGCGATAATGGTACATTGTGTAACAAGGGGAGAAAGTAAGACTAAAGAATTATAAGACTAAAAGTAAAGTAAGACTCGGTAAGGTGTTTTCAGCTCTCGTCTACGCCTCGGGCGCCTTCGGTGCCATCGACTGCGACTCGTGCTGAACACCTCACCCTCGCTAGAAAAAGCTTTTCTTCCCACGTTAATTAAACACCGTATTTTTTCCAACGAGCGCAAGAAAGGCCCTTTTTTGCGCCTAAAATTGGTAGAGGGAATTGTGCATTTAGAGTCGTGTACAACTCAATGGTAAATGTAAACAGGGCAGAAATATCCACATTTCCACCCTGTTTTATAAAATACGCTCGAAATGCTCAACTTTCTTTGCCAATTTTAGGCATGGAAAAGGGCCTATTTCTTGCGCGT
>JAPYZB010002022.1:0-13234 GCA_030522745.1 Eupelmus kiefferi | reverse complement strand
GAGTAGGTTTTAAAGTTTATGCCAGCTCTTCCGCTCTCTGAGGATAGCTTCTGCAATATCTTAGTTGTTTAATAGATCGTATTGTAGTACTTTTAAGAATCTCAAAGCGCGCTTAGTTTCAGATTTTAAGAAATTTACCGCTGCAATTCGCAATTTCAGCGCGTCTAGAGTGTTAAAGTCACGTTTAGTCTCAAGTGCGAAGAAGCAATTTAAAAGTCTAAATATAACCCCGCAAGATTTCGAAAATCTCACCACTAAAAATCCCCCATCGAAACGCTCCGGATAAACTTAAGCCTCCTCTCCGTACATACATTAACGCGCCTTTAACAGCGCGCTTTACTACCTCGTAACGTGGCGCGCTCGAAAAAATTTATCATAACCCGAGTGTAAACTCTCGCCAGCCGCTTCTCTCCGATAAACCCTCTCTCTCCTGCCGTAAACATCGTGCTTTAAAATCTCACCCAAAAAAAAAACTAAAAAAAACCTCACCGCGCCAATAACGCGCATTATTTACGAACAAATAACAATCCCCGCGGCGCATTAGCCGGCTTATCATCGAGAGACGCTCTCCTTTAAAGCTCGCCCCGAAAGAGTAACACGTAACTTCGTCGCGCCGCGATAATCCTCCTCTCGGCGTAATGCATACCAATGCAGTAGAGAGACTCACACACACAAGCGCGCGGCAAACCCGTTCTCTCTCTTTTGCGCTCGAAACGTGAGCTCCCTGCGAAGGTGCAATCTACACGTGCACGCGCGCGCGCGCTCGATCGCTCCTCGTGTTTTTGCCTCTCTCTCCTCTCTCTCTCTCTCTCTCAACCCCGATCGGCCGGCCGAGATTTCTCTATCTACCGCGCGGGTGATTAAGTTGGATCGGACGCGGTTTTACACCCCACCTCCGGCTGCTGTTCTGGATGTACGTTTATTTTTTCGCCGCCGCGGTGAGAGGTAGCTTTTTGTCACGTGCATCGTGCCGTGAGCTTTTTTTTTTGGTTGAGAGCAGCTGGCCCCGAGGAGCGTGTAGTTTCTTTTGGTAGCTTGCGCGCGCATGCGGCTTTCGTCGTGACGCCGGCATTCAAATGGCTCAAGGAGCGCTGGGTTCTTTTTTTTTGGTTTTTTGCTGCGCGGTCGGGCTGATGAAAGTGTAAATAGCTTCGTGACTTGCCTTGTGAAGATAATTATGCTACTTAGAGCTGTTGAATTGTTTAAAGAAAAAATGGATGGTACATTTCGAAAATGGGTGATTGTATCGAACAGCTATCCAAATAGCAGCGATATTTTGTTGTAATCAATCATCTACCGCCATATTGCAAATTGGTCCAGATCCGTAGCGCCACCCAGATCGATGACATAATTTCAATAAAAGCCAGTCCTTACATAAAAGCCAAGCGAACATTTCGAGGCCTCGGCGAGAGGGAAGGCGCCAATTACCTACGTGCGCAGCCGGTTGACTTAACGTCGCCGCTAATACTCAGGCCCTCGATGATTTATCAAGCCGACTCAATCAGGCATGCGCGCATCCAGCTTGATATCGAGCCACAAATCATCTCGTAAACGCGCGCACATCCAACCCACGGTAATTGGAGCATCTCCCTCTCTCGCCCCCCAAATAAGGCCAACTCGCTCGAAAGACCACCGAGGTCGAAATCGAAAAAAGCCAAACGACTAACAGCCCGCCGTCCTCTTCTCTCTCACACAGGGCTTCAATTATCCGCCGGAGGCCGGCTACTCTCTGGATCCGTCGACCGGGCCGCGCTTCTACATGCTGGAGACGCACTACTCGAACCCCCAGCTGGACGCCTTCGTCATCGACAATTCGGGCCTGAGGCTGCTCTACACAGACAAGCTGAGGACCCATGATGCTGGTGTGCTCAGCGTCGGCATCGACCCCAACTGGCGTCACATCATACCGCCTGGTCAGCCGGAGGTGATAAGCGAGGGACACTGCATAGCTAGGTGTACCGGGGACACGGTGCCGGAAACTGGAGTCAACGTCTTTGCTGTGATCATGCACACGCATCAGTTGGGAAAGAAGGTCAGGCTCAGGCAGATTAGGGATAGTAAGGAGCTGCCGCCGATTGCCGCTGATGCTAGCTATGATCCGAGTTATCAGGAGTATAGGAGACTGCAAAGACCTGTGAAGATTTTGCCGGTAAGTTTTGATGATTTTTATTTGGGGTGATTTTTTGGGATGAGAACTTTGCCTCGGGATTTGAAATTGTCGTTTTGGAGATACAGTTGCGCGGGATTGCCATTTTTTGTAGGATTGTTTAATGATTAAAGTGTTTTAAAGGCAATGAAAAGGAGAATTACGCGCTGAAATGTTCAATAATGCGATAAACGATATTAAATTTGATGCGAAGCGATATAAGTACTTTTAGGAGCGATCCACACGGAATATTTTAATATAAACCAGACGTTTTAATTTTCCGCATAAATTTTTACTCACCTAGAGTCTTTTATTAGACCCATTAAAAAAGGAATTTATTAAACTCATAAGTCTATTACCCAATCGATTATTCAAAAGAGCTCTTAACCTCTAAAAATACCTCTTGAACATTATCACCACATTTAAAACGAACCTTATTAAAAACTATCCAACAGTTCGCCCGAATACATAGTTCCTCCACTTGTTGTCGAAACTCCATCTAGATCGCTATTGTTATACAATTAGTCGTTAACTTTCCCATCCCCAGTTTTCACCAAACTAGCGCTAATCAACAGTTTAAAGCCTGCCCGAAATTTTCCAAACATTTTCCGCTCGGTTGATTATCTCGTTATTAAAACGGCAACGCGCTCGTCGGTCCTTCCAAACATGAATTTGGCGAGCGCGTCGAAAGCAAGCCGCGGGAATTTCATTCGGCCGAGGCAAAGTTCCGTCGAGCTCGAGCGCGAGCTTGCAAGCTCCGGATAGTAATTGTCGAATAACACTTGGGTGCGGGGGCGCTTCCTCCGTGTTTGTGCTTTGCAGGGAGACCACTTAATCGCGGAGTGCACCTACTCCTCCCAAACAAGGCAAACGATCACGCTTGGCGGATTAACGACGAAGGAAGAAACTTGCCTGGTCTCGGCCCTCTACTATCCGAGGATCGATTTGTCGCTCTGCTACTCGCTGCCCGCCCTACCGACTGTCCTCCACAGCCTCGGCATCGATAAGCTTGAGTAAGTATACACGTGCACTCTCTGCGTTCTCGACGTTGCTTGTCCGATAGTATTGGACAACAACTGGGGATTGTTTGTTTTTGGTTAAAGTTAGTAATGTTGGATTGGGTACGATTGTTACGAGTTTGTAATTGCAATTATATTGAATGTGTACAGAACTAAATTATTTGAATATCGTGACAATGTTACTCAAATATTTTGTCAATATTATTAGAATATCATAATTATATCACTGGAATATTTTGACAATATTACTGGAATATCGTGACAATATTACTGAAATATTGTGGGAATATTACTGAAATATTAAGGCAATATTACTGGTATATCATGTCAATATTACTGGAATATCATGACAATATTACTGGAATATTGTGGGAATATTACTGGAATATTGTGTCAATGTTACTGGAATAATAATATACTGGAATATTGTGGAAATATTACCGGAATATTGTGGCAATGTTACTGGAATATCGTGACAATATTACTGGAATATTATGGCAATGTTACTGGAATATCGTGACAATATTACTGGAATATTGTGGCAATATTACTGGAATATTATGGCAGTGTTACTGGAATATCGTAAGAATATTACTGGAATATCGTGACAATATCACTGGGATATTGTGGGAATATTACTGGAACATTGTGGCAATGTTACTGGAATATCGTGACAATATTACTGGAATATTGTGGCAATATTACTGGAATATTATGGCAGTGTTACTGGAATATTGTAGCAATATTATTGGAATATCGTGATAATATTACTGGAATATCGTAAGAATATTACTGGAATACCGTGATAATATTACTCAAATATTTTGGCAATATTACTGGAATATTGTGTCAGTATTACTTAAATATTGTGATATTATTACTCGAATATTGTATTTTAATCTCAATAATTAATTAATTCAAAATTCATTAGTATAAATTTAAAAACTGCTGATACCTCTACTTAACCGAAAACAAATCTGTTCTTGTGTATTACAGAGGCCCGAGCCCACTAAGGATCAGCTCGCCACCAGAACTGAAGGGCATGACTCTCGAGGAGCGGCTTGTCACCTACGACTGGCAGACGAACTTCCAAAACTTCGCGGATGCCACGCGCACCGGCACCTTCAAGCCCCTCTGCTCGAGCATCAAGGGCACAATCCTGCCCGACACCTCGCTCGAGTCCCACTATCCTCGCATCCTCTGGCCCTACCAGGACCCCAAAGTGCCCTGCACGCGCAAGGCCCAGCGCAACAAGCTGTCCATGCTACTGTCCCAGGACAGCGACATTGGCGGCGACATCGAGAGCGACGAGTCCAACGCGGTGGAGCGGGGCCAGCTGGTGCGCAACAAAGTTTCGAGAAGCAGCGACGCCAACTCGCTGGCGGGCGGCTCGCCGACCACCAGGTGCGCCTCGATCGCGCTGATCCTGGCGCTGCTGGCAGCGGCGCTCAGGTGAAGGATACAAGCCGCCGGAGAGGGTAAGGCTGTGCTCCTGCTCGGCAACTGGCGCAGACTCTGGCCGAGCGAGTGAACGCGATAACTACTCGTGTGACGATGATGAGCTTATCGGTCATTGTCCATTATTATTATTCTTGATTATTATTATTATTTTATTTTGTATAATTTTTTTTTTATGGATTAACTCTTGCGTTGTACATTTTGTTAACTACTGGTTAGGAGTCTATGATGTATATTATTATGATTAACCCATCTCGAGGCGCGAGACTAATCAGTTTTTTGGCGATGAGAATTTAGCGGTCGACAGGCGCGAAGAAAATTGAGATTCGAGAAATTTCACTCGAATGGTACGCTAGCGATTGGGCGGTTAACTTGATTTGAATCAAAATTAGTACTAATTGTTGACATTGACTAGTTTTTATTTTTATGAAATTTTGTCTTCAAAAACAATATACCATACATTTTTTATTTAAAATTAGTACTAAATATTAAGTTGATTTTATTTTTGATAAATATACGAAAAATGAGTTCGCTGCCCGACCACAAGCGTAACAATTTTCTTCGCGATTGGTGAAAGCACCGATCGACGCCGGCTCAAAAATCGAACGATGCTTTCACCCGTGTTCGACACTCACATGTCGTTCTGTACAGATTTTTCGACTTTTTTAAAAAATGGAAAAAAATTAATGACTATATATTATGAATAATATTATTATTAATCAATATTAATATTATTGTCGATTCGCGAGCGAAAGAAAATAAGCGTTTATTTATTCCTATTTAAGGTTCTCTTTCTCGCTAAAGAGAGAACGAGTCACGTACGATTTATTTTTTAAAATAATGGGAAAACGTTCTATCGACAGCTTTTACTCAAGTTTGATATTCGCATAGCGATAGGTTTTTTTCACGCGTTCTAAGGCAGGAACACGACAAATTGCATAAAACACTCTCAAAAAGTAAGAGCGATTGGCTAAGGCCTGCGAACGACTTGGTGATGAGCGAAATCGATTTTTTTTTCTTTTTTTTTTTATAATATGCGAAAATTTCTATGAAATAGAACAGTGATAAACTGTATCACAGGCTCGTTCGTTGCGCTTCAGCTAGCGCTCGCAACTATCCGTTGCACATGTTTTTTCCTATATACCAGACTTCTTCGACAAGATACAATTGCTGCTTGGTATTGATATCATTTTCCAAATTGATTTTGAATTTCTATAAAGGAAAATGTTATTGCATCGGAAAAGTTCGTTTAGACGAAGCCAATATTTGTATATATGTTCAACTGAAAATCTATATGTGATAAAGAATATCTTTGAAACAAAATTAAATCATTTTCTAATAAATTACAATGTTGTGAAGTTCATTATCGAAACAGACGTATTGCACACTGCCAAAAAGTATCTACATGTGTTATTCAGTGGCTGACACGATCTTGCATTCTTTTTACTGTGTATAGAGCAACAGAATCGCACTTTAATTTATCTCTCCGTAATGCAATATTTTTGCTAATGATTCCAAATGGAGAGAGAACGAGTGAGTTTCGTCGATGTTAGACTTTCACCCTCTGCACGCGAAATCGATAGCCGGCTAAAATGAAAAAAATCGATATTTACCAATGTCCGTAGTTCATATTTTACAATTTAATACTGATTATTCGTCGGTGTCATAGAGGACGTCTGTATGTGTAGCGTGATATGCTCGATCAATTTGAAGCGACTGATAATTTTCTACCCTCTGGAAAAATGTATGCCCTTTCAATTCTATTTTCCTGAAAACTTTTTGCAGTTATAAAAAAGTTTTGTCAAAATTAAAAACCAAAAATCAACATTCCTTTATTTATTCAGATACAATCAAATTAATAAATTTCCACACCCTCGAAAAAAATCGTTCAAAAAGTTCGTGCTCCAAGGGCAGCCATTTCTCACGGGGGCAGACAAACAAATGGCAACAGGCGAAAAAAATATTCGAAAGCTTTGAGTATACATGTAGCTGAAGGGGAATAAAAAAACAAGCTTAGGGGGCAGGGGGGACAAGCGTTGACGCGAGATCAAGGCCGTTTCAAATTTGAGTAAGACGAATGGTAGAAGTTGTATCGGGAACGTTATATATCCACAAAATACGTTTGCTCGCGCGTAACCACGAGCTGTATACACCTAACCGAGCGCGAGGAGGAGGAGGCCGTGAGAGAATTTTTCTGCCGGTGATATAACCAGAACAATCAAGAAAGTGTCGAGAGAAAGAGTCGCGCGTAATCGTCGAACACTTTTTCACGCTCGCGCGAACGAGTATAAATTATGTTTATAGCCAGGCGAACGGGATAACGGTGCGCTTTCTTAGCCGCGCCAGAGCGGCACGAGATCGATGGATTTTTTTTCCGAGCATCGCGCAGGCGTGCGATGAGCGAAGCATTTGTAAAACGACGAAGGCATATAGTTTTGTTTAAACAAAAAATACGGCTCTCGGTCGGCTTTTCGCGACTCTCCGGTGCTCCG
This sequence comes from Eupelmus kiefferi, assembly GCA_030522745.1. Taxonomy (NCBI): domain Eukaryota; kingdom Metazoa; phylum Arthropoda; class Insecta; order Hymenoptera; family Eupelmidae; genus Eupelmus; species Eupelmus kiefferi. The sequence continues at coordinate 6,119 of JAPYZB010002022.1, read as the reverse complement.
TCACTCCGCCCTTATTTTCACGTCCGATAAGAGAAGGCGCGCGCAAAGATAACCACTCTTGTACTCGACCTCCATTCAAACTTCGCGGAAAGATAATCACCCTCGTCACGGGGGAGGGGCGAGAGATGCAAACTCAGCTGCGAGAAGTTTAATAAACGAAGAAAGTTCCAATTATCGATCCCATCGCTCTTCAAGAGCTCGCGCGCGAATTCATCCTCGGTCCAACTTTTCCCCGTCCCTTTTCGAATAGCTTTTCCCCCCTGAATCCTTACTTATATTCTCCTCGATCCCGCGGATATTCAATTTCCGACTTGGACGAACCCACACATATCACACGCGGCTTTTCGAATCCTTATGCGCCGGAAGAGTCGAGCGAGGAGCGCCGAGAGCCGGCCCCGACTTGTATGTATTGTACGTAGAAGAACTTATTAATGTAATTGTAGGGACTCGAAGAGCTGAGCGGATGTCGCCCTCCGCGCCGTCGGTATTTACCGTTTTTTGTATACGCGGAATAATCGCAGTGGTCGAATGTTGACTCGCGCTCGGAGCGGGACGCGCTGGCTTGCATGGAATGCTCGCTGTAGCGTCTGCTTCGTGCGCGGGAGTATATAGTTGCGCACATTGTTGAAGATTATTTTCTAAGAGCGAAAGGTGAAAGGAAAAAGAGAATTGATACACGGGCACCGACGATGCGGAGGCTCGATCGATGCGCTAAACGAGGCGAGCGAATGCTACGAGCGAGACAGGAGCAAACAGACATGTACGAGTGTAAAGCGAATGCGATGCGTATAAATGAGTGTAAATAGAAGAAAAAACGCCCTGTATATATAGTCATAGATTTACGTGCGATCCGTGATAGTAACGTAGGCAAAAAAAATCCACGAATTATAAAGCCCTTTATTCGATTCTGTTTTCCTCCTCCCACCTTTTTCCTTCGATTCCCTACCCCTCCTCCACCCCCTACCCGCAGAATTGTGTGTACGTGCACACGTTTTACGATTTTCGAGCGGAACAGAAAAAAAGTCACACATAGAGTCGCGCGTGGCCAACAGAGCAACTCGCTGCTGCTAAAAAAAAAGGAAAAAAAAATAGATACGTTCTTTTTAGCTCTATTGTTCACACATATATGTATGATGTATATGTACCGGCCCTTTCTATCCTTCCGGAAACAGGTCCTAGATTTGTAAACCGACCTAGTTTGCGAATACGAACGGCAGCAGAGAAAAATATAAGCGAAAAAGAGTGGGGTTTAAAAAAAAGGGAGGGAAAACTATAACGATGTGCGTTATTAAAAAAAAAATGTACACGCGCGCAACGCGCGATCGACGAAGATGATATGATGGTAATGCGGACTTGAAAAAAAATGCTACACTATCGTCTACACTGTAAGAAATTGTATTATATTTTATATATATAAATATGTAAATGTTTTTCTATATATGACAATGACTATTGATTTTCAAAATCCTGACTGTCCTTCCTTTAGTCCTTATCGTTTTGATTATCTAATATACGTAAATGATATAATATTACAATATATATGGAGTCTATTGATTTAAAAATTTATAATTTTATTTTCGTAATAACATTTTTATTATTAATAAAGTAATTTAAATTATGTTCATTACTTTACTTTTTGCTTGATATTAATTTAAATGTCATTTTAAAGTGATAATAATTATTGGAAGTTATTTAAATTTTATAATTAAAATTTTACGTATCATTAAACTTTGATATTACATCTGGAAAATTGTTAAGGTAAGTATTGATTAAATTTATTCGATATTTCTTAAATTAATTAAATTAAAATTTGTTCAATTATTATCGGATCGATGGTTTAAGTATCAAATTAATATTCAAATTAAATATTATTATTCGGTAAATAAAAATTATCAATTCAATAAAATCTACATTTAAAAATTCATGCGTACTTTTCAACTAAATTACTTCAAAGTGCTTTATTAAATTAAGTTTTTAAATTATAAATCAACCATTTATTCACATCATTTATAACTAAGCATTTTGACTTTTTCCGCATTTTAAATTAATAAAAAACATTATTGACTCTACAGTCCACAATAAGTTTAATTAGATCCATCAAAGCTCCAAAATCAGTGCGACCTAAAAAAGGGCCTAACTCACACAATTTTCAAATTCATCCCATCATCGACAAAGCAACCAAAAAAAATCCACTATCCCTTCACACAACACCCCACAAAAAGCGCTCCCAGGCCTCCGCAAAAGCCAATCTCTACTTCCCAGCTGCGCGCGCTGCGTAATCAGCTTCAAATTGACTTCTTAATTTATTCAACGAGATTTTATTATTCATTTAACGAACGCGCTGTGGCAGCAACCCCCCTGGAGCAAAAGCGCGGCCGCGCAGCGAGATTATCGCGCGGCCGCGTCGCTATGCATAAGAAACGCGGCCAGCCGTGGCAACGCGGGACACGGGAGAAATCATTGCCAGGCCCGAGCGCTATTTTGCTGCTCGCCGACTGGAATTAATAAATGTGTAACAGACGACACGAGCAGTTTCCTATACGGGAGAGCAGACGACAACGACAGATAGCTTCTGCTACTGCTGTGTGTATGCTCCGAGGGGGATGGGTTTTAAAGTCTTGATCATAACGTTGATAAAATCGCTGCTGAGCTCGTTGAAGTATTTAGGAGCGTATGCAATTAAGGGTCTATTAATGGCGAAAAAATTGAGAGAAATGGGTAGGAATATTCGTTTTTTTTCTTTTTTTAGACGACTGGTGAGGGTATTAGTCACTTGGAAGTGTTATCGAATGATCTAAATGAAAGGTATTTCGAGTTATGGGCAATCAGGAAATGAAACATTAGTTTGATGTATGCTGGTGATTTTTAATGATGAAAAGTAGCAGAAATCTTTGAGTTGTTGTTTCTTTATTTAGTCTTCCTTTCTAATGAATAAATTTATGAAATTATAGATTACAATCTAAAAACATTTAGGTGTAATGTTTGACATGGAATATCCTTCTGGTACTAACTGGATTATACTAGACTGGATTAGAATTCGTTTGAACGAAACTAAAATAAATAAATATAGATTAGGTTTATTTAGAGTCCTTGGTATGTTTAGTCAAAACATATTGCACTAGATCTACAAAGCACTAATAATAAGTTGGCAGAAATTTATATTAATTGAATAGTACCGAATTGATATAAATTCCATTATATTGTAGACTTTAGAACAATCTCTAAATTAGACTGTAAAATCAAATAAATCAGAATGCAGCAATGTATTTTAACTGAACTAAACTGAATTTAACTAATTAACTTTCATTTTATTGTAAAAGTTATTTAAATACAATATTATGTTAGACTATATTATATTATTCGTTTCTAGATTTATCTGTATTTTATTAGTTCGAAGAGTCTACATTTAGCTCAACTAGACTTAATAAACTGCACAAATACAACTATTAAAAAATCGAGTTAAATTACATAAGATGATATCCCAGAATAGTCTAGCCTAGTTCCTTGTATATCAATATTGCGAAACTGTACTTAATTTTAAATCCGTGACTAACCCGTAAATATTTTTGTCAAAAATTACAGTGAACAGGCTAAAACACTCTTTTCCCAACACTCTACACAACACACCATCCTTAATAATACCATCAAACTCAAATTAAAAGACCCTAATCAGTCCAACCCATCTCCTCTCCAAAAAGCAAAACCGACACCCTCCCTTCAACCCCTCCCTCAAAACTCACTCGCTCAACCGATTGACGTCGCGAGCGATCAACCCATCCCAAACTCTATAAACGCACTTACAAACCTGCACCCTCCTCTGAATCTCACCCCGAGGCGGTCATCATCGCGGCCAAGCTTATTTACATGTAAATTTCAAATATTTACGGCACATCAGCTCGCTGCCGTCGCCAGCTCCACACAGTGTCTTCTGACCTCGCATTCAGCTCTCACGCGGGCGGGCGGCGCGCACAAGCCGCAAGATAGAGAGAGGGAGAAGAAGAATTTAGCGGCGCTGCGATCACACGTGCGTGTAAATTGCAGCTGCGGCCAAAGTGTTTAGCCGGCTCAGCTGTTGCTGGCAGCTCGAATTGCTACTTCGTCTCGGCGCTAGATTACATCGCAGATTTACCAAGGCGCGTATACACAAGCGCCAAGCCCAACTTCCAATCCATTAATGAGCAAGTTTCCGCGGAGTTTCGCAACTCTCTCTCTCTCTCTCTCTCCTCGCCACCCCCACTTGAATATCCATCTCTCTCTCTCCCTACCGAGCTCATCCTCATTTTCCATTATACATATACACAGCTAGGGCTAAAGAGGAGAGGGCTAACGGTTTAAGCGCGCGTCTGCACGTAAACGCACACGCCGCAAACGTCCAATCAAACTTTGACGTTTTGCGCGCGCAGAGCTGGATGAGAAGTGGAGCGATGGGTTATGGAGAGCAGCTTACGGTCGACTAGCGCCGCGCGCGCTCTTAGCACTTGTGTGTGTGATGCGTGGGTGGATGGCTGGCCGGGAAATGTGTTTATGGACTGGGGATGGCTGAGGCAGCGCGACGCGGAAAGAAGTTGGTGAGCGAGGTGGTTTACGGCTGATAAGGGCTGGTTTATGGAGGAGGTGGGGGATTGAGAGGTGATTGGGGGATTGAGGGGAGTTTTGGGAGTGGAATTTGATTTTTTATGGTGGTAGATGTGGGTTAGTTAGTAGTTTGAGACTGAAATATAGATGGGGTTATTAATTTTTACTGCGTATCTGAAAAAAATCTTCAATTTAAAGCAACAAAGATTTGATTCTTTGTAATATTGTAGCCTTTAGATTTCTTTCGAGAAATTAGCAAAACTGTATCTTTTCCTACGAGCACAGAACGTTTTTGAAATTTCTTAATATGCATTGCTAACGTTTTATGCTAGCAATAACGTTTTTAAAACATTTTTTAAAACGTTCTGCGCCCTTAAGGATAGTTTACATCATTATAACTAAAATTTTTTTTCTGTGCACATTCTTGTACTTAAGGATTTGTAAACTTTGGCTTTTAAGACGACGAAGCTTGTCGAGAAACTATATTTACGTACAGGAAAAAGTAAGAGCATGCAGTTCAATTCCAATTTCTAGTTTGATTGGCTGGCCAAGTTTTCGCCTGGCCGAGCGATTTCCGATACACCGAAAGCTACTTAAGTGGGCCGCGAAAGCGTCGACTCTTTAAACAGTTTATTTCTTCTTCGGCGGTGGACTTTTTAATTGGCCATCAAGCAGTCGAGGCAGATGAACACGGAAGTTTGTTTTGGCTTGGGCTGAGATTTTTCAACGACTTCTTAGCGGAATTATTTAACTTCTGCTGTTTCGGGTACTTAAATAACGTTTACGCGACTTAAACCTGCAAATAAGTAAACTTCAACTATTTAGATACATTCTATCATCTTCAAGAGCTTGAGAAATGGTTATTAATAAGATTAAGGATATTGTTATTTAAAGTACGTTTTTTGTTTGATCCTTAATTAATAATATAAGAAATTTTATAAATATTCCATATAATTGATTTGATACATTCGCTGTTTTATCACTTACCTCAATAATAAAATTAAAAATTTTTTTTCTGTGAAAAACACGCTGCAAATGGTTAACGAAAATTCTCACTTAAAAATTATAGAATACCTCATCCTTACTAAACCTTAAAAAAAATCGCAAATCCTCACGAACCCTCTCATACCAAACTCACCTCTCTCCAGCACTCGATTACACAACAGACATAATCCCGACCTTCTCATTGTCTTCCCTCGCGCCCCAACACACACATCAGACACCGGATAATCGAGCTAGAAACCTGGACGCGGATAAAATCGGATTCGATAAGGAACTCGCTTTTCCGCTCAAAGACCGGATGCGCAGAACCTGCGCGCGCTCGTGCCTCGAGCGCGACGAAAGTCAGACTATATAGAGAGAGAGTCGAGAGCGCCGCTTGATCGATTCGCCATTGTTCTTAATTGTTTCGTTGGGCTCGAGGCCGGCTCTTGTGGGTATAGAATAGACGTTTTTGCGGCGCCGGTTGCTCGAGTGCGCTGATTAACGAGGTGCTAAGGCCGATGTCTCAATCGAGATTTTATTAGCGCTTCTGAATGTGCGAG
>JAPYZB010002021.1:0-13165 GCA_030522745.1 Eupelmus kiefferi | reverse complement strand
GAGAGAGAGAGAGAGAAAATTGCTATATACAGTAGCTAAGGAGACATATATCCGAAGGCAGCCGCTCGAATGAGGGTTAACTGGCGCTTTAACCTGGTACTCTCTGAGCCCGTAGCGCGTATTATACACACTTTTAATCAATTTCAGACATACTCCTCATGCGCAACTACGTTTACTAGTTTCTTGTTTAGTTTAGCGTTTTAAGACGAAATAAAAATCGTAATATTACCAACTACTGATAGCAATTGAAGCAACTTTTTTGAAGCCAGGCACTTTGTTCAAAGTTATCTTTATTATCAAGCGTTCATCAACTCCTCGGCTCGCGTCTCTCGTGCCCGTTAAATTTTTTCACCCATTTTATCCGTCAGCCTCTATTTCTTCCCCTGGCTCCCCTCGCTCTTTGTTACAGAGCCAGTATACGACATCACGCTTCTCTCCCTTCCTTCGCATATTCCAGTTCCTCTTTCTCTTGAATAATTCTGGCCGCTCTCTTGCGGAGTCTTGCCGCGCTTGCGTCGTCTAATATCGCGCGAGCGTCTCTCTCTCGTATATCGCGATATCGCGATCTCCAAGCGAGCGCTCTGTCGTAACGGCCTTTGCGAAACGAGGAAAAAAATGAGGAGGAGGAGGAGGAGAGAGAGAATCTACGTCGTCTAATTCGCTGAGTAGCGCCGGTTCCGGATACTAGCGCGAGCGGCTAATTTTCTTTGAAACGAGCGGCCTCGTGGCCGCGCTCTGTGCTTCTGGAATATTATACGGGGGCAAGCTGACGCGATTTTCGAGTATTGTTCGCGGTTCGTGAAAGTTATAGTCTACACGCTCGCTTGAATTCGGCGGCTTTTCCGCGCGCTGTGCACCCGGGAATTTCAGCCTGTTGCAAAACGAAGCCTTACATTTTCATAACCGCCGATCGAGTCTTGGCTCTCGAAGCACTATATACACTACACAGGACTTCTTGCGGCTGTCCAACTATCTTTACGCACTTTGCTTCCATTCTTTCAGAATCCTCAAAAAATTCTCGTTCTCATATATGCAAGATAAAACAAAATTTTATTAATGAAAGCACTGAGTAGATATTTTTAATACAAATAGACAAGTTAAAGCGCAGCTATTTATTGTAAAAAAAATTTGAAAATGTAGAAAAGTATTTAGAAAAATGGTCTGAGCGAAAAGAAGGAAGTAGTCGCGGGTACCGGGAGTGCCGCAAAATGTACAACTGAAAGCGTGTTGAGAGCGCCGGGAAGCGCGCGCGCGCGCGCCGAGCTCGCTGAATGACGACTATTGTCGAGCTATTTACAAGGAGCCTACTCTTCTTCGTTCACCCCTCTCTCTTTTTCTCTCGCACACACAAGCCGGCCTCTCTCGCTCTCTATTTATTCGCTTGCCCACCTTTCGATCTATCTCTTTCTCCCTCGCGCGCACGATTTTGGCAAACACGCGGCCCAGATGTGGGCCCGCTGCTGCACACACACACACGCACGCACACACCGGTATATATGTCCATTCATCCCCCATCGATTTCCGTCTTTCTCCCTCTCTTCTCCTCGAGCAGCGCTGCTCCCCTTTTATCTCGCGTACTACTAGCACTACTATTACCGGCATGCCGAGACTGAGAGAGAAAGAGAAAGAGAGCAAGAGAAAGACCGTGGGAAATGACGTTGAACTTATACCGGTCGTCTTCTCTCCTCCGATCTCGCCAGCCTGCTGCTGCTGCTGCTGCTCCTGCTCCTGCTCTCCCCGTGAGTCTATCTCGCTCTCTCTCTCTCTCTCTCTCGCCTCTCTCTCTCTCTCTCTCTCTCTCGCCTCTCTTATTTTTCTCGTCGCGCGCGTCTCTCGATCTTTCATCTTTCGTTTATGCATTATAGATGTGGGCCTCTCGCGTTTTGTTACTGCTGCACGTGACGCCAGCCCGACACGTACAAGTACAAGTACACACAAACTTTTCTTGCTAATCTTAATGCTTTATTGTGACGGATGTGACTCTACCTACCATGACAAATTTCTGAATCTATGCTTCGAAATAAATTTAGCGAATAGAATAATATATTAAAAATTGAAAAAGTTATGATTAGTATTTTAAAGATCATTTTTTGTCTTGGTCTTGAAAAAAAATAAAACTTTAAAAACTTTATTTCAGCTCAAGTACCTTACTAGATAAAACTGTACTTTTTCCTTGTATGATTCGAGAAGAATAATGTAAACCAAGTTCGGTTTACTGTTAAGCTGTTAAGTATAACGTTAACAGTATACGTGAAAAATGAGCTGAGAACTAGTTCTTACAACTAATGTTCTCAATGTAAATTTAGCGGAAGAAGAACTAAATTACAAATTAGCAGATTCTCTCACTAATACCCAACAATAACACGAGTAAGTCTACTCTTTCTACGAAACATTGTAATTTCAAAGGCTTATAAACATGAAAAGTTTTTTTTATAAATAACGGATATGAAAAGCAATACTTGCATCAATCATCTATATTAAAAATGTATATCTAATAAGTTGCGAGATCGAATTTAGCTGTGCAAAAGAAAATCCAGTCTGCTCCATCTCTGGTCTGAGCGTTCGCAGAGAGCGAGACATGTCCGTTATGACATAAAAAGCCCCTGTACTTCGGAATTTCCTTGCGATCCTCTCTGCAAGGCCTCGCATTCTTTCCCTATCGCTTTGTTTTTCTTCTCAGACGGCTCGCGAGGATGTGCGCAAGTATTCGCCTTGCAGATGCAGATGAGCGAGACTTGCACGAGTACAGTATGTCTACAGGAATCGGTATATAGCATTATTCGCTGCTTCGATTTGCTTATGGCGCGAGATTTACATGTAGAAAAAAAAATACGTATACGTTTTTTAAGATTTTCATGAATTGGCTGTATACTTTAATTTGATAAGAAAAGAAATAGATTTAATAAAAGATTTTTGAAAATGTAACAAAGAACGGAGAATTTGCGATACTCTCATGTCTACCGTGGGGTTGTCATTGAAAAAACACAAGTACTTAAAATGCACGTCAAATAAATTTCCTTATCGAAACGCACCGCCGATGGAATGCCACTTTAGTATGTATAAAATTCTCTCGTCGGAAGAAGGAAAACTCATCCCCGATGAAAAGATATCAATCAGCGTCTACGATTTTCGTATACTAAATAAAACAAAGTCTCTCCGCAGATCGTTATCATGGCGACGAATAATATATAAAGTTCGACGTCTGATTGAAGCGTGAGCGGCAAAAACCCAGAGCCGAGAAAAAGGAGAAAGAAAAGAAAGATCGAGCAAGGGGAGAAGAAGCGACAAGAGGTTACGCGACATTGGACAGCCGGTCGTTCGTCAATTGCACTTAATTGAGCCGAGAGCGCGCCTGTAGAGACGCTGGCGCTCGAGAGACCAGCCGCCGAGAAAATTTCATCGATCGAATAAAAAATATATAGAGTGACTATTCTGCCGGCTGCTGCTACTGCTACTGCTCTCGGGATCAGTGCCCGCATATGCGGGAAATTTCATCGATCTGAGAACTCGAGGTTTAGTCAGCAGGGTTGGCCTAGCCACGTACGCACGTGTTGATAAACAATTTGTCACAATGAGGGCGCGACTTGCCGAGATAGCAGGAGAGAACTTGGTGGAATTTTTTACTGCCCAGATGGCAGTATTGAAAATTTTAACATCCTCTAGTAGAAGCTTTAATTTTAAATATTCAATTGTTGCTCTAACATGTTGCCGTTGATAAAGCTTTAACAAACTTAAATTATGACAAGTCGTTAATTTCAAATGTTTGAAGAAAAATTGCTGGATTCGCAGAAACGTCTTCGTTGACAGACATTGAATTTGATGAAAATTAGCGTAGTATAATTACTGAACGAGAAAACATACTGTCATTAGAAGCACGATTCCAGTGGTTAAATTGGAAATCGAGGAAATATCGCAGAAGCGATTTTCTTGCAACTTGGAGCGTAAAATAATGTTATTAATCATTTTAAAACTATCGTTTATGAGTTTCTACAGTATAAGGAACCATTTTTTTTTTTTTTATATATTTTAATATTAATAATATTGTCAAAATTGTGGAAATTATTTATTAATATAATCATAAACAATCATTAGTTTTAATATATTATTTAACACGATCTTTAAAATTTTTATTCGTGTAGTCACTAATCATTAAGCTTGATAAAATACAATAATTTAATAAAAATATTCTGTAAAATAGTAGAGGAAAAACTTTCGACGGAGAAAAGCTTTATAATTTATGGATTATTATCTAAATAATTAAGTATTATTGTACAAAATTATTTCAAGCTGCTATGTACAGGAATAACTTTGCATAATTTCGCATAATTGCGCGTGTATTTTTCCGTGCGCATAACCAAATAATGAAATAGCACAGAGTAACTAAAATACCCAAGCGTTAGTATTTCTTTATTTTAAAAGCCCTTCTCAGTAGTCTTTTTTGATGCTTTGGTATTTTATAATTTTTCCAAATTGGCGCGCAATTCTAGATTAACTGCCGATTTTCATAAAAATCGCTTGAAAAATCAGTTAAAAGTCGCAAAGGAAAATTGTTCCAGCATCGGTCAAAGCATTATCGATTATAATCTTAGAAATCGAAAAAGAAAGAAGCATTAGCCCGTGCCGGCGGCGAGAACAACGCGCGCAGATAATGAGAAAATAAAGATCGCGTGCGCGCGTGCGCGACTCGCTTGTGGGAAGTGAAAGTATAGTGTAATGGCCTGTGGCGAGCTGCCGCTGGTATAGTGACGTGACAGGAAATGCGAATTCCCGCGGCGGTATGCGAGCTCTCGGCCTCATATATACAAACGCGGCCAGCGTGGATTTCGCCTGCTTTCTGCCTGAAAAATCGATCGAAGGGATCCACGAGTCGCTCCGAAGCCGCGACCTTGCCGCGATGCTATACTGCTTATGACTGTGCGGGCTGAGGATAAAAAGTGGGCCTTGTGGTTTTTTCTTCCTATGTCTTGGAGCTTTCTTGTGGTTTTTGCGTGCCAGGTTACTTTTGCTTGGTGCACCATTTTTCGACTCGTTCGGATTTGGCATGGACACGCGAGCGAGTTTTGAACAAGTAAAACTGATTTACGACGCTTGGTATTGCAAAAAAGTGCTTTTAGTTAAAAATCAAATAAAAAATATGCTTACTTATGCATAAGAATTGTAAAATCTTTAATTTGTGCATAAAGACTTTTATGATAACGCACTAATGCGTTTGTAAGAAACAGCTAGTTTTATATAACTGTGCGTTTCTTTGCTTGCTTATTACAATGTTTATGCTATCTTATACTAACTGCGGATCTCGTTATAAAACTAGCGAATTAGAATTCTTAAGTATTTGAATTTAATCAAGGAAGTAAAGAATGCATAATGCACCTCTAGTTAAGAGAAATAAAGGCAATTTTGATGGTAAAATTTAAGTAAAGAAGAAGCTCTCAGGCCCAATTACTCTGTAAATTTTTATACTTCATTAATCTGATTCAGTGAGAAGAGAGCACTAGTTAGAAAAGTGTGGTAATTTTCGAACGTGAGAAAGTCGAGAAGTCGCCGCCTAATCTTCACCTTGAATCAGAAATTATTTTAATAACAGGATATTTGAAAGCAGATCGAGTTTTCAGCACCTGTTCGTCAAGCGCAGCGTGTCTAGAGTAGAAAACTAAGCGCAGCACGTTACCTCTTGAGACTCCTCGAGGGAAAAACGCCGACAATCGTTCACTAATTCAACGTAATTAACCTCGAGATAAAAAATCAACGGTCGATTCCCCGATTTCAACGACGCGAAGTGGTCACCTGGCAAAAGAGGGGGCGAAATCGCACCGAGAGAGACTATAACGGAAAACCGAGCAAGCAAACGAGCGAGATCCGGCCGAGCGACTCCGAAATCCAGTAGGCCGCCTCCTCGCTAGCGCGAGCGCGCGAGAGAGAGAGAGAACGAGCGCCCCCCGACACTCGGCCAAGCATGAACGTGTGTGGGAGAGAAGCGGCGGCCGAGTAGGAGCGAGAGAGAGAGAGTTTTTTTCGACCAGCTAAACAAAGGCGAGTTCAGGCTGGTTTTTAGGCTACTATAGAGAAGGAGGAGGAGGCAGCGCGCGTCGGGACGCCAACGGATTCGGGGAACCGGAGATGGGAACGCGAGACCTAAGTTTGCTGGGCCGTAAGTCGGTTTAATTCAGGCTGTATAGTCTTTCCGCGCTGAGGATGAATCTTTTCGTTTTTTTTCTCTCCGAGAAACGGAGACTTTTGCCCAAATACATGCACGTGTGCCAAGAGAGACATTTTTTGTCTTGCTCTTCGAGAGATTCTGGCTTCGAAGCCTTGAAGACTTGACGCAAATCGCAAAAAGCTTGGTGTGCCGTTTTTTTCTTTTTTTTAAGAGATTTGATTAAATTGTATAATTAAATTGTACTCCAATTCAAATGTGTACAAATATTTGCAAAATTATCTTGAAGGACCACTGTTAAACTTTCGTAAAAGAATATTTTTAGATTTACGGCCAACGATGATAAGTTTATGAATGACGGAGAGGTCAATTACAATCGCAGCTTTTAATGTTACACCAGTCACCAATTAATGGATTGATTGAAAAAGATTAGTAGTTTATGATTCTCGTTTTGTTAATTTGGGGCAACCGTCAAAAATAAGATACACATAGAAATTGTTCAAAAATTTAAATTGGAGTAAATTATATTATATTCAAAAGAGTTTTTAAAAAATATCTTAGTTTATCAAATGAAGAACGATAAAATATTTCGAAAAATTCCTAAGCTAACAAAAAGCTTCTAAAGTGAGTATAATTTGACGAAGAATTAACAAACTTTAGCAAAAAAACTAATACAGAATAATGCGTAAATTATTAAAAAATAAACTCGCGAATCAGTCGGTAAAGAAGCCAAAGCGTACTTAGTAAAATCGGGTACGTGTAGAAGTAGATTAAAAAAATAATCATTCATGCAAATAGCGAGAGGACGATAAGAGCGCAAACTACAGCAAACTCAAGCTGCCCGTCGAAAGTTCAACACGCGCACACCTACACACATAGCCATCAGTGCACACACATACACAGCGAGAGCGAGACAGAGGCCCAAAGAAAAAAGAAAAAAAAGGCTAGATTGGCCGAGCTTGGAAAATGCGTAAATGAAGCTTGGCGCGTGACGACCGTCGCTGTGCGAGGCGGCCAATTTTTTCTCGATGCATCACTCGCACCGACTCTGAATCAGCCTGTTGGCCGTCGACAAAGCGGCGCAGCAGCAGCAGCAGCGTCGAGAGCAACAGGTTGCCGTGGATCCAAGCGTCGAGACGCGCGCTTTGATAAATTCCCAGCCACGCTACACGTTCTCTCTCTCTCTCTCTTTCTCTCTCGCATACTTTCACTCATTCTTTCTCGCACGCGCGTTATCTCTCGGCCCTGGGTACAGATATACTCACGCATAGCAGCAGACGTGTATCGTCGACTCGTACTTTTTCTCCTTGCAATCGAGCCGTGTAACTTTGTGCGTGCCACAGGAGCGGCTCTCGTCTTCCTTTCTTCTTCGCGCGAAACTCGCGCTATATGCCGGAAACTGGTGTCGTACATGCGCCCGCGCATGTATTCACAGCTAGCGAGCGTCGAGCGCGACGTAATGGCAATAAAAAAAAGTGTAAAAAACGAATCAACGCGAACGTTACACAGAGAGCTTGACGAGTGTGTCACTGAGGCGTCGCGCACCAAAAAAAAAAGCCGCGCACGAAGAAACGCGATTTGATAAGAGATCGAAGCTGAGGAGAGCCTGGAGATATTGGCGGTTAACGAACGAAACCGAGTGGACGGCTCCGTGGCCAAGGAGAAAGAGAAAGCGCGCTACACGACGCCATGAAGAACGCGCGCTCCAACACTGGCCGCCGCCGCTGCCGCTGCCGCGCGCTACGTACCACTACTACTTACTACTACAGCCGCTTCAAGAGTCCACGTAGTATACTACTGCACAGTACTATCTTCCCTTCTCTCTCTCTCTCTTTCTCTCCTCTCTGCCGCGAGCTCTTTGAGCCGAGTTCAAAGGCTGTTGGCTGCGCGATCGAGCGATCATTCGACTCTCGATCCCGACCATTTTCTCCATCGTACACTAACGTTACTATGTCGGCAAGCAGGCGCGCCTCGATCGGTTTTGGTTTGACGAAAAAACTCGAATCTGCGCGGAGATTAAAGCGTGATTTTTCGGAGCGCCGATGAAAAAATCGGCAGGCCGTAGAGTCGTAATTTTTCTCACGAGCGCGAGATGGAGATGGAGCGAGTATGAGAGAGAGAGAGAGGAGAGACGAGACACACGACGAGCTGCGAGGTATACACTAGCGCTCTTAGAAGGCGCTTTGTTCGCTGGCTGAGTAGCACACGCGATGGCGGCGTCCTTGGAAACTGAAATTATGCCCTTTGAAAGAAATCTGACCGGGTCGCTAGACTCCGCCGCTCTCTCGCGCGAGCCAGCGCTCTGCTCTTTCTCTCCTCCTCGTCCGCGAACGACTGGAAAAGAAGCCAGCGAGAGGGAGGGGAGCCTCTGCGGCTAGAACGCTTAAACGTCTCTCTCTCCCTCCCGCTCTCTCCCCCCTCCCACTCTCTACGTGCGAACTCGAGCCGATCTCGAACTCGCGTACTCGCCTACTCGCCTACTATCTCTCTCTTGCTCGCTCTCGCCGCCGCGGCTCTGCAGTCCCGCCACCGAGACTCTTTCTCGTTGCGAGCGTTGCGGCTTGAGGCTCGCCCCTTTTACAAACAGACAACCAGATCAGAGACCAGCCTTCCTCAAGATCGGCTCTCATCGCACGCGATTCAACAGGCTTCTCAAGCAAATTTTACACAATATTTTTTTATATGGATTTTTTTTCGTTATTTTAGCTATTTTCTTTTGTCTCTGCCTTTTTAAATATGTAATACATTTTTAGTATCAATTATTAATTTTTTAACCTGTTATAAAATCATCTACAAACTACATAGACAAACGGAGAAATAGCAATTCAACTTTTATCTTTATCTGTACTTAATATTGAAAAAGCATTATAAAATAATAATAAATAAAAATAAATAAATAAAATGAAATAACCTTTTATAGTTTTAAAAATTGTTAATGAAAAAAAGTATTTACTCTGTTAATTAACAAGAAAGCTGTTGAGCCCGAAAGTGTAAAAGGGGCGCTTGAGCTCCCGCTTCCTCTATTCCTCGAGGCTCCCCACCTTTTCAACTTTTTCCCTCTCTCCGCAAGCCATCCTACATCCTTAGAGCGCGCCCGGTAATTTCGTCTTTCTCCCTCCAAGTTTTTATGCCTCTCTGCCTCTCTCTCTCTCTCTCTCTCTCTCTCTCTCTCAGTCTCCCCCTCCCCCAGGCATATTCTCTTCCCCTCTGCGTATAGCCTCTCCAGCTTCTCTCTTTTTACTCCGATTCTCTCTCCGCGGAGAGCTGGCGCATCAGAGCCGACGAAGGAAAGCAGAACACAGAGAGCACAAACGCGCGCAACTCCTCGGGCCGCGCGAGATCTTTTGGTGTCGAGCGTTGTTTGTTCCCTTCTCTCCCCGCTCTCTCTCTCTCCTCTCTCTTTCTCTCTGTCTGTCTCTCTGCAGCAGATATAGACAGAGAAACACACACACGTACAGCTTCTCTCGCGAAGGACAGAGAGAGCCAGCAAAAAGCAGGAGGATGAAAAAGGAGAGAAAGAGAGGGAGAGAGAGAGAGAAAAGGAAGGGGGTAGGGATAATGGCGGCAATCTATACCTGGACGATTTTTGTGGCGGGAATTATTATGGAGGCCTCGGCGTGCGTGCTCACGAATGACTATGGGCCTCCGGGTCCCCGACTGCTGCTGCTGCTGCTGCTGCTGCTGCTCTTGCCCTGCTAAGATGCTGCACACCTTGATCCCTGCGGGCTCTGTGCTAAACAGTGGGGTGACCACAAGGGGCTGCTTTTCTGCCTTCTCCGTTCTGCGTTCTGCGAGCAAGCCAAATTGCTCAAGACACACGAGATCCAACTCCAAACCGAGAGTATTATTTTAATGAGCAGGGAGCTTCAGAGCCTCTATAGATTAATGCTTATATGCTCCTCTTTATGCTCTAGGCCAATGAGTTATCCATTCTTTTTTATCTACTATTTAGAAAAACTTTATACATTCGTTCAAACTCTTGCTCTATTATATCCAAGGAATTTACCTTTATTTACCAGCGGTCACTTGTTCAAGGACAACAAGTAACATCTTAACTTATACCAATTCGATGAGTCCATTTTTAATAAGTTAAATCATTAAATATAATTTACTGGCACAATGTTTTAGTAACGTGAATCGTTATTTCTTCAGACAATAACTATAAATTTCATATAAGTAATAAACTCAATAACATTTAATATAAAAGTCTGAAGATGTAATAAAAAAAAAATTAAAATAATAAGTAGAAGCAATAGTTTTTCAAACATAAGAAAAACAAAATGATTCCAAATGATTAAAAACTTAAATCGTATAAAATTTGCATATTTCTTATAATTAAAAATTTCCTACTATAATAATAAAAATTAGAGATACGTCACAAACTTTGGAATTTGTGACAACAAAATTCTTTTGATGAATTGATATGTGCGTGATACTTATAATTTTAATGCTATTGGGTTGGTATAGGACAAGCATAAGCAAAACATAAAAACATTCTTACTTGAAGCTTGAAGTAAATGCATTATGCAGCAGTGTATATTTTTTTCAAAACGATTCGGTACAAGATCAGCACAGGATTGCATCAGAAATTAGAAACGAAAGGATAAATCTGTAGGAAACGCAAGATAAAAGCAAAATTTTGTATATTCATGACGTATTAACTACTTATCAAATTCTGCGAGCTTCACACGTAAAATGATAATAATTTATTTTTATAAACTTGAATCAAATTTACTTATTGTCCAATAAACTAAAATTAAATATTTATGTACATGCATTAAATTTGATCGCCACCAATTAATCCCAAATATAAATAAAAGATTCTATTATTCAATTCATCCCTTAACACCTTGACAGTTTATTGAAAATGCAAATGAGTAAGAAAAAGGAAAGGAAAATGTAGAAAGCAGGCAAGGAAACGAGGGAAATAAAAAGGACGATAGTCCCTGCCCGGAGAAGGAAGGAAGAGAGGGAGAGGAGAAAGAAATGGAAAAGGGCACATCAGATACCGAACAGGTGTTGGTTCTTTATGTATGAAAATGCATCGGAAAACCGTTGATTTACTTTCTTAAATGTACTTTGACTTTTAGCATATTTCCTCTCTTTTCGCCCATTCATGTCTGCAGAGATTCCGACGATTTTTGCGTATCCGATATCAATGCATGATACGTTCATTTAGATTGAATATAGGGGCTAATTTTGACTATAAGAAACCTTATTTTTTTATTAAGTAAAATGTGTCATTAAGTTTTTGTAGTCCGTATCTTTGTAGCCAAATTAAAAAAAAAATTATTTTCCAACAAATTTTTTTTCTCAAGTAATTTTGGCACAAACAAGATAAAAAGCTAATAATTAAAATCTAAAAGTTAAAAGAAAACAATAATTTTCAATAATAAGTGAAAAATATAAAATTTTAAACTAATGAGCGAACAAAAGTAAGAACTTTATCGTAATCCAAGTTAGTGCATGCAATCCAAGTACTAAAAAAAAGTCTAAGAGAAAAAGACAACTAATAAGAGATAAATTAATTAAAAAATTAAAAACTATTCGGCGAGTGCGTGACAAATAATGTAATAGATGAGGCCTCGAAAATGTTGCGAGGGAGATAATGCCGCGACGTATCTCGGATAGAGAATGAGAGAGAGAGAGAGAGAGAGAGAGAGAGAAAGAGGCGCACGAATGAATTGCGACCGTCAACTTGACTGTCCTCGAGAAGAGACTTGCGGCCTCGTGGCCATTTACTGAGCTCTCGCTATCGGTAAGCGAGCACCGGCACAGGGCCGTATAAACTCCTGATAATGTATACGCGATACCGCAGCAGATCAAGCCAGACCGAAAATTAGTGCGCACAGAGCCAGTGGAGTGGACTTTGATTTTTAAGCTGTTTTCTCAGAGCCGAATTTCGCTACTTCCAATTTTACTTGCAAAGCGGGGGGTGCAAATCAGGAGCAAGCTATTCTTCGGAACTCGTCAACAATGCTATCCAACATTATTGCGGAATCCGGAGCTTCGAACAAATCGGTGGATTTATTACCTACCTATAGTATATATAAATTAGCAAATTTCGAAAATTTCTAATCTTATTTAATCATAATTGACAATAGTTTTTCACATCAGTTAAGAAATTAATATCAATTATTTATATAGTTAATGAGTAAATATAAAAAAATAGAAAAAACAAAATCGCATTGTATCATGAATTCTAACAAGGAGCAAATGATTTAGTTTCACTTTCTTCTCAAAGTCTCTTGTATTTAACGGCGAAGTAAGGGCATTCCTTCGTATCAACGTTAAATAAATTGCTTATCGAGCCAAAGCTGCAATTAAATTCATCGTTTAAGCTAGATACAGTGTCGCAGATAGCTCTGCTCTAAAAAAGAAAGCAACTACACACACACACAGAGAAAAATCAACAAGCTACATCTTTTTTTCTCAGCTCTTGCGCGCGCAGGCGAAACCGGACCCTCCACGTGTAAGTACAATGGGCGATTTCAATTTTTCCGTTACATGTGCGCACGTACACACGCACAGCGAAAGGTATATATAGGCGTACCTATGTAGCATAGAATAAAAGAAGTCGCGCGCGCAGCTCTCGGGTTCGAGCGTCCAAACAAAAGCTCTCGCTCGCTCTTTCTGCGGTTGGGGCGCTCGCCGTTTCCGTTCTCGCGAATCAAATAAATCGCGGGACAATCGGGGAAAAGATCGATTCTCATTAATTAACGAAACAATAGCTTGGCTAGCTGGTGCTTAGAAAAGAGGCTTGCGATGCCCTTGAAATTCCTCTTTCTCTTTAGACGCTCGAGAGAAAGAAAACGCAAGGCTTACAAAATCTTAAGGGGACGAGGAAAATAAGAGGGACAGCGAGGAAGGAAGCGAGAAATGGTATAGAATAAAAAAGAGAGACAGAGATTCTACCAGGTAAACTAACGAAAGATGCTTGAGCGAGAATCTGCCGCCATTATCCTGCTACTTTTCTCGATAGGAGAATCTAATAGCTCTAACAGCAAATAT
>JAPYZB010002020.1:0-12963 GCA_030522745.1 Eupelmus kiefferi | reverse complement strand
CGCCGGTCTGAAAATGGGCACTTTTGGCTCTCATTTTAGGTAGCAAAAAGCGCGAAAATCGTGCCTGTGTGACAAAAAAATAATTATAGTTTCTCAGATGCTCTTCAATCCTCGTACTCTACAGCTTTTTTACTTGTAATGGGTTTGAATATGATTATCTTAAGTTTGGAATTAGTTTTAGTAAGTAAAGTTCAGTAAGTAAATAAAGCGCAAGTAAGCAGGTACTTACCTGCTTCATACAGAAAATAATTGAAAATAATATTTTAATTGTAGATAATTATAAAACTTGGTGAAGTAATGGATTTAATTCGGTATAGCTTCATTTTAGTTGGCGTGTCACTTCATTTATTTTACCTTAGTTGGCCAGGTCAAAAGCTTATTGATGCTAGTGAAGGCCTTTTTGAAGATGCGTGAGTATATGTATAACGTAGTATATTCTTATATATTATAATATTTAAGTACGCAGTTAAAAATGTTTCATAATTTTGTCCGTATTTGTGTCCGTACATGACGAAAAGGAAATCGTTCTGAAAATTCTATACCTATTTAACGAAAAAATGTGTTTTTTCAATGCTATAGCTGTATACTAGATGTCCAAAACGTATCTATTCTTTCTGTCATCGAAAATATTAAATATATCTAAACGATAGAAGAGTAATTTATAGTGCCTGGCATAATTTTAAAATATCATATATCTTAAATAATATTTTGTATAATAAAAATAAATATTTTAACAAAGTTACACATGTTTATAAATATATACAGATATTGCAAAAGCACTTTAACTTTCAGCTACATGAATGAATGGTATGCGAGTTCTTTAAGATCTCAAAAGATACTAGACTTTATGAAACTACGATGTATGAAACCTTGTCAGCTTAGTGCTGGAGGAATATACGTTCTCAATTTTATGAATTTTGCAGCGGTAATTTCAATCTATTTCATGTTCATGGCGTAACATGATAAATTTTTTATATTTTTATATTTTACAAATACATCTATATCTATATTATTTTTTTTAGATCTATAAAACTTCAGTGTCTTACATGACAGTGTTTGCTTCATTCAGATAACTAGAATCCTTAATAAATGCAATGATGATTAATTAAGATTGTTAATTGTTAATTGACAACGCAGGCTTATTAATCAAGTTGGGATATAGCTTCCTTTCGAATAAAAATAAATTTTATTGCATTATTTATCAAACATTTTTTATAACCTTCATACACTAGTTTCAAAACAGACAAAATTTTCTTTATAGGAAAATGCAATTCAAATCGCGCGCCCAAACTTCGTGGCTCCGTCGATAAGCTGCACCTTGCAGAGCGCTGTCTTACCAGCGATTTACGGGCGTCGACTCGCAGGGCTGCAACGCCGACGTCGCCGACGTAGCCTGGAAGTTGGACGTGAATTTGTTTACACCTTTTTTACTTTTTTAAAGCCGCATTTAGCATGCTGTAGTATCGCTGATAATTTCGGCGCTCCGCGTTATTTTATTTTAACATTTTTCATTATTTTTCGCGCCTCAAGTTTCGCACAAAATGTAATGTTCTAGAAGTACATCAAGAAGGTTGTGACTAGACGCGAAGTGCCGAGTTCAATTTTCACGGTTTTCAACCGAAATATTTCTCGCTCAACGACTGATTGCTTGTAGACTAAGATTTTTTTTTAAGTATTTTACTGTATATTTATTATTTATCGGAAGACAACTGTGAACTTCTTGAATTTTATTTGGACTTAACCTCGATTCCTGGGATACTTGCTTCGTTAAAGGTAAAATAAACTCCATAAATATTGCAAACCTTTATTTTTATTGACTCTATAACTATTTTTCTAAAAAATAAAAGTGGCTAATAATTATAACTGCTTTTGCAAGTCACTTCCTGTATTAAAATTCTTGTATACTTCTAGTAGGGTATATCAACTTACTATGCAGTGATAAATTCATCAGATAATCATTTGCATACAAAACATATTTTTATGACCTTTACTGTTATTCGTAATCATCATTTTTTAATTAAATATAATGGTGGACGTGTGAGTGTGAGTTTTGTGTTAACTACTAAGAGAAAATGTTATCTCTAAGTGCCTTATAGTTTCCCTATAAGTGACTCATTTGCAGCAAATGTATTAATCATTTTTGGGGTTTGAATAAAGTCACATTGGATAAAGTTATGCTTTGAGACATGTAGTTATAACTTTTTTGCATTTATATAATTAATTTCAATTCTACAACATGACACTATTTATAAACAATGATGTTTTATAATAAATTTATATATATGATCATATTTATTGTAAATTTTTATAAAAGTTTGTATTTTTTTTAAATATACTTTTTAATCACCTATATTTTGTCTTAAGAATTAATCATTAAATAAATTTAAAAAATTCTTTTTTTATAAAGCTGAGTAATAGAACACCTTTATTGCTGTGTTCTTATCTATGTAAACAAGAAGTATTTGCTTATTTATGTTATTTTATTTTCTTACATGATAAAATATTATTTTTTTGTATACTCAAAAAATTTTAAATAAAAATTTTTTTTATAAATTATGAATCAGAAAGTTATTTTAATATTTATGTATTAATTCTTTAAAATTCAATCCCTTTCAAATTTAAAAAGAAATTATAATTATCTATAATTCTTTTTGAATCAAAAAGTGTTTTATTTTTTCAGATTACTGAATTTGCTGCAAAAAAAATCTTACTATTAGTTTCTATAATTATTAAAATACAAAACTAAAAATACCAAGATTATATTTGAACTCTATTTAAAAAGATTGCACTATATCATACTAAGAAACATTTCTTACGTACATAGCTTGTATACTGGGTATTAAAAAGTTAATTTGAAATAACTTTTTAAGATTCTTAGGTACATCACTTTTACAAAGTCAGGTCACCATTACTGTTATTCAGAGTAAGAAGATTGTAACTGTAATGAGATTCCTATGATATTTTTATGATATTTTATTTGTTTTATTTTATTGCAGATTTTAATGTAATAATAGATTGAACAGTAAGACCTACTATTTTATTCAGATAGTTTTTTGCATTATAAATTCAATGTATAATAAACTTTAATTTTCTTAAAGATAAGTTACACTGCTTACTTTCAATCATTATATTTAAATTCATTATATATTAATATTTACGTAAAAATAAAATTAGTAAAATATCGTAAGTAAATAAAAAACACCTCTGCTAAACGTCCGTCAGATATCTGACAGACAAATAACGAAAAGGTTAATATAAAAAAGCGATCCCGTTTATATCGCCGAATTTAGGGGGGGAAAAAGTCTGCCAAGACCTCGCACCTTTAAAAAATCTTGGAAATCTTGGAACTTTTAAATAAAAGTTATTTCTACAAACCATCTCATTTCTCCTCTCGCGCTTTAAAAAATCAGTCTTAGGATTCATTGACTGAGATGGAAGCCTAATTTTATGATTATTTTGGCTTAAAAATGTTCTTTTTTAATGAAAGCAAACATTTAACTTTGATTCAAATTAAATAATTGATGAGTCTTATAAATTTTTTGTGTTTGAGAAGTTTTTCTTTAATTAAATAAATTATCAAATATTATAAAATATATTTAGAATTCAGTTAATATTACTTTTATTTATAAAAGATTTCATTTGGAATTGAATTTTATTTTCAGGTATCAAGGCTAGTGACAAAATGGGGTGTGCTGCAAGTTCAAATGGAGAAAAAGCAGCAGCTGAAAGGTCTAAGAAGATCGATAAAGGGCTTAGAGCTGATGGCGAAAGAATTGCAAATGAAGTTAAATTACTTCTATTGGGGGCTGGAGAATCTGGAAAATCTACAATTGTTAAACAAATGAAAATAATTCATGAAACTGGATATAGTCAAGAAGAATGTGAACAATTTAAGCCTGTTGTATACAGTAATACTATACAAAGTTTAATGACCATAATTCGTGCAATGGGACAACTTAAAATTGATTTCGTAGATTCTGGTAAAGTCAATGTTGCTAGACAATTTTTCACAATAGCTTCATCTACTGAAGAAGGAGAATTAAATAATGAATTAGTGCATTTGATGAAAAGCTTATGGCAAGATGCAGGTGTTCAACATTGCCTTACACGTAGTCGAGAGTATCAATTAAATGATTCTGCAGCTTATTATTTGAATGCCTTAGATCGCATCACTCAACCAAATTACATTCCAACTCAACAAGATGTTTTGAAAACTAGAATAAAAACAACAGGAATTGTGGAAACACGCTTCTCATTTAAAGGACTGCAATTTAAAATGTTTGATGTTGGTGGTCAACGTTCAGAAAGAAAAAAATGGATTCATTGTTTTGAAGATGTAACTGCTATCATATTTTGTGTTGCACTGAGTGAGTACGATTTGGTTCTTGCTGAAGATGAAGAAATGAATCGTATGATTGAGTCAATGAAACTATTCGATTCCATTTGTAATAGTAAATGGTTCGTAGATACATCAATAATTTTGTTTTTAAACAAAAAAGATTTATTTGAAGAAAAAATTACTAAAAGTCCTTTAACAATTTGCTTCCCGGAATACAAAGGACAAAATACTTTTGAAGAATGTGCTTCCTACATTCAGATGAAATTTGAGAATCTCAATAAACGCAAAGAACAAAAGCAAATGTATTCACACTTTACGTGTGCTACTGATACAGACAATATTCAGTTTGTATTTGATGCTGTTACAGATGTTATTATTCAAAACAATCTTAGTAGCTGTGGCTTACTTAGTTAAATAATTAAAGAGAAAAATTGCTTTGAGCCAATTATAATGCTAATAATTTCTGCGGACCATTACACTATGAAAAGTAAACGATTTTATAGCAAGAAATATGATGTTAAGATCAATATATAAACCATTCCAATAGTTTGGTTTTGTAAAAAACCATTTATAATTTTGACTGATTGGGTTTCTTTTACTCCGTTTTGCAACACTTTTTAATTATATTTTACAAAGATACGCTTTGGTCCTATGACTGAGATTATGATTTAGTTTTTAAAGTTTTTTATCTCAAAAATGTGTATTTTGGTCCTCATATAATTATCTATTTTAAATAATGACTAAACGAATCTTCATAAGTATATGAATTTTAATGACTTAGAAGAATATAATTTATAAAATGCATTTGCATATTATTTTTGTAGTTTCAGATTTGCTTGCTTATAATGCATAGTGAAAATGACAAACATATAAAATTTAAATGCCTTATTAATTGACTTCTTGTAGTAAGAGTCTACGAACTTAAATAATAAATTACTCGCCTATTTTAGTTATAAATATTAGAAGGCATAAGTCATGACAATGATTTAATTAAATCAACAGTTTTTTAGAAATTTTTTTTATACTGCGTTTTCAAAAAATTAATTATAAGATGTAAAATAGAAATTACTAGAGATATCAAAACTTTTTATACACTGATGGTGCTTACTCTGTTAACACTACCTTTGGTGAAATGACTTTTGTCAACGATTTTAAAAAAGATACATTAAGTATTATAAAATCGGTATTTTGCTACTTTAACGCACACTGCGTACAAAATTCCCTTGCCATTTATAGTATGTTAAGTAATCAACATTTCCAATAAAGAATTTCCAAAAATTCCAAACCGTAAAAGTAGAGAAAAACTAAAAGCACAATTTAAGTGTTATAACAATTTTTTAATTTTATTACTATGTAAATATGAGAAATGCGTCAGCGCTTGAAAGTGTAAGATCTAACATTGTTTTTTATATTAAAAAAATTTTATTACGCATGTAGTTAAGAAAATATACATTGTATTTTTTATTTGATATAAATAAATTTAATAAAAAATGAACTATTTTGATTTTTTTTTCCCAAACAATATATTTCATATTTTTTATTATATATTTATGTAAGATTCCAAAGAATTAAAAATAAATGCTTTTGTTTTGAAATATAATTAATAAACAAAACGTCATATTTCAACTCTTTTTTTTTTAGAATTCCAAAAATACAAGATTTTGAAATACTTGTGAAAAATTTATAAGTAAATATATCTGTAGTACAACGTTTATGTAAACATTGTTTTATTTTGTACAAGATATATAAAAGTAAGTTTTTTATTTACCATTACTAAAGTACATAAAACGCATTCAAGTTATAGTCTTCAAACTATATCTACAATTTTTGCAAATATAGATATACATCAAAGGCTGGAATTTATGGATGCTTGTTAGAGTTTATTGCAGGCTATTAAGAAACCGGAGATATTTCCGTTTGTTAAATACACTCTCAAATTTCATTTATTCGAAACTAAAATATTCTACGTTTTTTATGGTAGCTGAACAAATTCTTTGTTTAGTTTGCATCCAAGATCGTTCGAATTCAAAAGGATGTCGGGACGCAGTTATTTGTGAGTACATCAAACTTTACTGCTTTATAAATTTTAAAATTTATATTATTTATAAAAGAAGGAATTGTAATAATATTTTTTAATAAAATTGCGTAACGCTAATAAAAGAATCAAACTGTGCTATTATAGAAAAGAATAACATTGATTATAAAATAAATAAGTTTTTCGGTTAAATTGTTTTTGTATAATTAAAATTATATTATTTCAGTTGTATTCTAATTACCCATGTATTCTGCATCACAGTGATTACTGTAGGTGTCTCCAAAGGTTGTGAACCTGATTTGATAACTAATGAATGCAAATTTTTGTGTAAGTATTTTATTTTAGTAAATAACTGTTTACTATATTCGGACAATATTGATATACTATTAAACATTTTAATAGAATAAAACATTAAATTAATACCTTTGACTTTGCGACAAAAATACATTATGGAATGAGAAATTCTTAATACAAAGAAATTTATATTACAAAGTTATAAGTATTTGTTGTATAAACAATTAATGAAAATAACATTTTTAAACTTTTTAGTTCCAAAATACATAACTTTTAATTTTTCAAACAATTTTTTATCATTAATATAATTTAAGTTATTTAAAAAAAAACAAATATTATTAAAAATCAAATTAAAAAAATTGAAAACAAAAATTAAAGTTGAAAGTAAATTAATTTTAACAAAATATTACACCAATTAAACAACTTTAATTTAGGCAAAATTTTTTTTAATTTTTTTAAAATAATTTAGGAATGGAAATGTTAAATTAAATATTTTAAATTAAATTTCAATTATTTAATTATTCAATATAAAAGCTCTTAATTCATAGGATTTTTTCAATCTACTATCTGCATCTACTCAGATAGTAAAAAAATCCTCAGAGCTATAGGAGGCTCCACATAAAATAATTAAATAATTAAATAAAATACAAGTTATATTACGTCTTACAAAAATTAAAATTATGATTTTGTTATATTATCAAATAACTATTGTTATTATGTGTTAGATAAAGAAAGCAACAGGTGATGTATGGAAAACTGCATATAGACGCCCCAGGAATGGAATAACATACTTCTGAACTTTAAAAAATCACTTCTCTCTGTTTATTGTTCTCTTTATAGTAGTATAGTTGAATAACAAGATCGCCACGAACTATCCATTAAATTTATTGAAAAAAAATGCCAACCTTTCAGACGTTTTTACAGATACATCCCTCTTTAAGGCAATTAATCAAGGAATAAGTGATAACCCGTGGTTTCACATAATCAAATTGTATAAACTTTTAGCGTTACGTAATCAAGCGATCGAGAAATAAAAATATTGTTGACTGAAAAGTACATCATAATCGAAAAATCGGAGATACTCTTTCCAAAATTTTCACGAATGATCGAAAGTTAATGAACAGTTCGTGGAGATCAATAATGTTTTCTTATTCAACTATTTTGAAATAATTTTCTGATGTCACCAAATACACAATCCTAGAAAGTGTATAATGTTCATCAAAATTTTACTCGTAATTATTAAAATTTAAACAATAATTTATAATACACATATATTCATAAAGTCGAGTGTCTAATTTAATTTTTATAGATTTATTGTTACATTTTAATATTTATAGATTTATTATTACATTTTATTGTGCAGATGAGAATGTAGTGCAGTATCTTGATGGCAACCCTTGTAACAATTTTTACTCTTATACATGTGGGAAAAAAGTAGCAAACATAGAAAATTTATTAAATCGAGTAAAACATTTGCCAAATTTGCCAGAGATAGAAAAAGATTTATTAGGTAATAAAATATTAAAAATATAATTCTTAAAATTGAAAGTTTACTAAATAATTATACTAAAAATTAAAAATTTTTATTCCAGATTTTTTAGATAGACCAGAATATCGTAAAATAGTAGGCACAGAAAAGGATCTCTACGATCAGTGTTTAAAACTTGGTAATTTTATTTTGTATACAAAATATTTAAATCTAATAAAGAAAATAATGAATATTGACTAAAATAATCGGATTTGAAATAGATAAACTGAGAAACGTTTTATATATGTTTTTGAGATTGTATTCAATTTTTTCATTAACTAAGTCTGGTTTTATACAAAATCATTAATTGTCATTTTGAATTTATGTTAAAATGTAGGCACAGTGGAAGATGATGCATATCGAAACCCCTTTAACTATGCCAATTATTTTTCTTTGTTTGCTCTTCATAAGCAAATTATAAACAATGATTCTTGGCAATATATAGATAAAAAGGTCTCTGACTTGGGTTTTGAACATGCCTTTTTTGACGTAAAAATTATTCAAAACCCAAATGACTTTGATAAAAACATTATAGTAGTAAGTGAATATTTTAACTCTTTTCAAACTACTATTTAAAGGAAATAGATTTAATAATATTATTTTTACAGTTAGAACCTCCTCCGATTTCGAAGTTAAATTCTACGTATCAAATTTTAAAGGCCATATTCAAAGATAGTACTATCGATACATATAGTACTTTAAAAAATATTAATGATTACGTGGATTTGTTCGCATACGTAAAAAGGGTATTAAAGGAGCCAATTGATCAATTCTTTGATTCCTGGATTGATGTATGAATAAATTTGATGCTAATTGTTCGTATGAGGTATAATTAAAAAAAACTCAATTTATTTTAAACTTATAGGCTATAGATGAAGTATCTCAGTCAACGTACATACAATTTCCAAATAAGAATACAACTATAAAACAGTGGAATCAGGATTTCAACGTCCGTTACTATGCCAGTGATACTAATAAAGTAAAATTTTTAATAAAAACTTACTGTAATAATATTAAATTAGCATACGTTTAAGATTTTAAAAAATCATTAAAAGTATTATTGATTTTACAGATTTTATGGGAAGATATTATTATTACAATATTTAAAGATGCTGGAGTTATTATCGACAATGATGAGCAAATCATTGTAAAAAATGAGCCTTATTTTACAAAAATGTTTTATCTTTTGGGAAATACACCAAATAATATTACAGGTATATTTTTTAAAAACTAAAAATATATTTTATTTAACAATAATCAGCAATAAATTATTGAATCTCAAAATTAACTTTACTTTTTGCAGGGATGTCCGTTATCTTAAAAGCGGTAACAGAACATTTGAAATACGTTGATTGGAATTTCGCACAAAATTTCCTGACAAATAAAGACGATAAGTAATGAAATAAAATTCAAAATATTCATGAAATTTATAATAAAAATTATTGGACTTACGAAACATAGCATTAAACATTAATTACAGGACATCGTTTTGCTTAAAAGAAACAAAACTGTACGGACCATCTTACAAATTACTGTTTGATTTTAAAGAAAAAAAAGATGTTGATGTAATGTATAATTTTTGTTTAAAATTATTATCTTTAATTAATTCATTTAAATAATTTAAAGAATATACAATTATTTTCATCTTTTTTGCAGAAACCTAGTACCGAAAGAATTCTAGAGATAGTGCGTCACGTTGATAAAGCTTTGCGTTATAAAATTTACGATAACTCGTTATTGTATAAAGTCAAACGTTACCTTTTGGCTGAATTAGACAAAATCACCCACAATTTACTCAAAAACACTTGGGATACTACAAGTATTTCCAATATTTATGGTCAGGTAAATTTCTGTAACAGAATCATTTTTTAAAGAAATACAACTTTAAATTTTGTATTTCTTTAACGAGATCTGAAAATTCTAATATTACAGACTGAGCAAATTACTTTAATGTTGTTTTGACTACTAAATTAAATATATTTTGAAATCTGCAAAACCAAGATATCGTTGTTCATCATACTTATAAATTACTCTACCACACACCGTGTATAGATTAAGTTAATATTCCAAAATGATTCCTATGAATAAAATTAAATTTCTAAATGAACGTGAGGAATTAAAAAAATCTTGTTTTTATGTCATTCCTAAAATTTTTAAAGTATTGACTTTTAAAAATTAACTTAAAATTTTGCTTGGAGATAGAATGTACTGTTATGTAGGACAATGGTATTCTGGTTTTGCAGATATTGAAAGATACTTTTTTTAATAATCAAAAAAAAACTTGGATTGTAAAAGATAAATTTTGTACCCCTTTAAACAATTTATTGGGATATCTTTCATTTTCAGTACAAAACAAGTGCTACTTATTTAGATAGTATAATTTCTTACCGAAAAATGTTGAAGAATAACGAGTTTTCGCTGCTTAGAGATAATTCGTAAGAATAGAAAAGTTAATTTTATATATACCAAATATATACATGCGACCTTAATATATTAATATACACATCTTATTCTAGAAAATTGTTATCTCGAATGCCATTTAGTGCAACAGATTTGAATAACCCTGGCAATAGATTTAGTGAGTATAAATAATTTTCATCAATTTTTTCGAAGTATTTTAATTTTAAAGTGACATTGAAGCACAATAAATGGTGCAAAATATTTATTTTTTATTTTGTAATAATTACATATATATTTTTGATTGAACTCTTGAAACAGTTAACGGTAATATAATAATATAACGTATAACAATTTCATTTATAATGAAATAGAAACTTTTACCAATAGTACATTATGAACCTAGGGAGTAAAAGTAAAGAATATCTCAGACTGCGTGCAATTGTCACCCGAGCCGAAGGCGGGGGTGACAAACACGCAGTCTGAGGCTTTCTTTACTTACTCCCATGGTGCATATACTGTTTTTCTCCACGAGGAGCGTAAAATGCGTGCTGTAGAATTCGCCCGCAGGGCCTATAGTACGCACTTTACGCGCCGTGTGGAGAAAAATATCTTCATGTACCGAAATATTTAAAGTTAATCCATTTAAGAAAGAAAAAAAATTAACGAAACGTAGCCCTCTTTATGGGCTATTATTATTTTATGTATAGACGATCGTATATTCATATGGCTGTTACAACTTTAATAATATATAAAATTTAATTGTGCGTAAAAAAATTATGGCCGATTTCAACGTTTTTTTCGTAAGGGCTGTAAGGTCTGATTTCTAATAAAAAGAAACAAATAATGCACCTGCCCAGTCAATTAGATAACAATGAAATACATGTTGATTTTTTACTCTGAGAAAAATAGTTTAACAAATATTATTATGTTACATAGGAAATCTCAAAAAAAAAAATCAAAAAAATTACTGTTTTTTAATAAAATTTACTATAATTATAGCAAAATTTGTTATGATAATAGTATATAAATTTTGCTATAAAACATAGTAATTTTTTGAATTTTTCGAAAATTTTACAGCTTTTCTGTGTAATTTAATAATATTTTAAAATGATTTTCGATCGAAAATTAAAATGATAAACTATCAATTTTTTTTCTGGAAAACCAGAAACATTTCGTCAGCTTTAAATACTGACCTCATCAGGCTGTCGATGATATAATTTGTTAACACCTAGTTAACTTGTCGCAGCTTTTGCCGGAGATCTAGCTCTATCGTTACAAATCGGAGATTATGAATCGATTGTATCATCGACATTCTGATGAGGTCAACATACTAAAGCTGGCGAAACGTTGCTGATTTTTCAGAAAAAAAATAATGCATAGTTTATCCAACCAATTTTTGTAGCCCTACAAGATCGACCAATAATCGAAAAAAGATATTGAATTTTTTTTTTCGGATTCCTACTGCGTGATGTTGCACAAATTCCAAACTGAACAAGATCCAACAAAATACCAAAAAATCGAAAAAACATTTTTTTTAAGGATATTTTATGAAGATAATGCATAAAAATATGAGATTTATTAAATCAGTCACTAATAAATCTAACTATGTAGTCGTATAAAATATTGTCTCAGATTAAAAGGCGCGGCAGCGTCTTGATGTAGGCGAAGCGATCACTGGCACTACCGCTATTCTTTAGTTTTTACTGTTGATGTTTTTTAAATACTTACATTTATTAGAAATTGGGAGTAGAGAATCTTCCAAAATATTGGCAATCTATTATAAAAGAAATTTTGGTTAGTTGAAAACCGTTCTTTTAAAACACGAATGATAGTTCGAAAAGTAATTGTTATAAAAATAAAATAGTTTAAAAAAAATTTTATTATGTAAAGATAATAATAAAAGAAAAGTGGTTGTACCAAGTTGTTTAAAACTTGTTTAGTGTACAAAATTTTCATATGGTATTTTATATTCGTTTTAAACAACTTTTGCATCGAGAATCGCCTTCGCAAGGTTTTAGTAAATTATTTGAATTTAAAACCAAATTATTCCTTTCAAGGTAGCTGTATAAGCATTCAATATTATTTAAATTTGTTTTTATTACCTTTTTGTTTTTCTTAAAACAATTACATTTTTTGCATATCATTTTTAATTTTCGGATATTTTTCACGTAAAGTAATCTTTTCGTACGGACTACAAAAACGTACCATTTCCATTTTAAAACAATTAAAAAGTATAAAATAATAAAAAAGGAATACAGATTTCTGTATTCTCTACAATGAGGGTTTAAATATCACATCAACAGCGTGGATATTTTTTTGTAAAAAATATGTTAGATAAAAAAATTCTCAATTGGTTTAAAAAAGATT